>WNWK01048459.1:0-13547 GCA_009830355.1 Cherax destructor
TGTGTGTTTTTTATGGATGCTAGTGTATGTGTAATGATGTATGCGTTAGGGTGTATATTGAAACGTATAAAATGGGAAAATACATATACATGTGTATGTTTATGCGCTTGTTAGCCTTTGATTGTCAAATGCAAAGACGAATAAATAATATAAAATGAAGAGAGATTAATATTCAATAAAGTTTTGATGGAGGTGGACAAGTTCTTCAACATTTGGACATTCATCTACATCAAATAAAACGCTCACAAATACTTTTAAACTGCTAATGAAGTAAAAAAAAAAAATTGTACATAGTATAAATTCATAGTGTAACATAAAAGGATTTCCAAAATTTATCTTAATTAGCCTCTCCTGGGTGGGGGAGCTGTGTGGCAGCTTGGTCTCGTCTAGCTGGTGTACGGTCGTGGCTGTCTTGGTGGGTGGAATTACTGGATACAGTTTTCTGTGTGTCACCTCCAGTAATTCCACCCACCTGGACAGTCTCTACCGTAGACCAGCTAAACAAGACCAAGTTTCCACCCAGCAAAGTCACTGGGGGTGGCAACCGCTGACTCTGGGGAAGTGGGGAAAGGAGACAAGTGGATTCCTGGAGACACTGATCCGGGGAAGGCACCGCTGACCTTAAGTAAGTGGGGAAGGGAAAACATCCGGGAGCGAACGGATGGATTCCTGGATACATGAACTTGGGGAAGGTTGTTGTTGAGGCTGACCTTGGGGACGTGAGGAAGGGGAGACATCCGGGAGCGAACGGATAGATTCCTGGATACATGAACCTGGGGAAGGCATGAATACCAGCTGTTGAGGCTGACCTTGGGTAAGTGGGGAAGGGAAGACATCTGGCGGTAGACGGATGGATTCCTGGATACATGAACCTGGGGAAGGCTGACGCTGACTTTGGGGAAGTGGGGAAGGGAGTTCACTCAGGTGACAAGTGGACTCCTGGAGACACTGATCCGGTAAAGGCACCGCCGACCTTAGGTAAATGGGGAAGGGAGGGAACGGATGGATTCTTGGATACATGAGGCTGATCTTGGGAACGTGAGGAAGGGGAGACATCCGGGAGCGAACGGATGGATTCCTGGATACATGAACCTGGGGAAGGCAAGAATACAGGTTAGTGAGGCTGACCTTGGGGACGTGAGGAAGGGGAAAACATTCGGAGGCTGACGGATGGATTCCTGGATACATGAACCTCGGGAAGGCTGAGGCTGAAAGGCAGAGAGAGAGAGAGAGAGGAGAGGCTGACCTTAGGGAAGTGAGGAAGGGGAGACATCCGGGGGCCCACGGATGGATTCCTGGACACATGAACCTGGGAAAGGCGAGGAGGGGGTGGACCTTAAAGACGAACCACTGGCCTCCACGTGGCAAGGTCTGGTAACTCAGAGATAACTCTGAGGCTGACGCTGACGCGAGGTATGATCAGAGCTTTGGTAAGATGGGGAAGGAAGAAGGATGGGTCTGGGTCTGATGGGGTAATAAAGGTAAGTGGCCTAACCACTTTGGCGCATTTTATACATTTTATACTTTGAATTCACAAGATGGGTATACCTCCTGCCTATTAGTTGTACACAGTTATACCAGCTGAGTTGGAAGAATGCATACTTTTTGCAATTGCAGATGGTGGTTGCAGAGCGTTTGGTGGAGATTGGCTGCTAACCTGGAGTTGGTTGGCTGAGCAGTTTCTGAGGTGGTGTCCTGCCGTAGGATGTTTGCAGATGTTACAAGGTTAGTTTGAAGGTCTGAAGGTCTGTTTGAAGTAAGTGCATTTATCCTATGTCTTTGGGTTCTGTGGGAGGAGTGCTGATGATGTACTCGGTGGTGTTCGTTGGTTGGGGAGGGTTTTCTCTGTCTGGTATGTTGAGTTCCTGCATGTCGTATAATACTGAAGCACCTAAATATTTTTTTGCATCGATCCATCCATCCTGATTCTGTCTCTCGCAGCCCCCGTCCCATGCCCACCACGGTCCCCACCCTCCCGTTCACCTGTGCCCTGCCATAAAGCGCCCCCACCCACCCCACTACCTCCTCCCCAAACCCCTGTTTCAATAATATGCCCTGCAACATCTCCCTATTCACGCTGTCATAGGCAGTTTCCCAATCCAACCCCACGACTCCCCCTCCCTACAAACCCTTTTATTCTACGGTGCCCCTCCTCATACTACGTCCAGGAACTCCGTACTGCCCTCCCTCTAAAATATTATTTAATACTTTCTTCATACGATTCACCAAAATACGCGCAAAAATCTTATAGTCAGCACAGAGTAAAGTTATCGCTCTATATCCCTTTAATGTCCCGCAACCCCGGCCCTTGGGTATTAAAACCACTATCCCTGTTCGCTGCTCTTCACTCATACTTCCCATTGACTTCATACCATTGAAAACCCTCACCAATACCTCTCGCAAAACCTCCCAATGAGTCACATAGAAGTAGCCCAAAATCCCGTCCAAACCCGGTGTCTTCCCAAGTTTCTGTCCCTGCACCGCCTGCCATACCTCTTCCTCAGTAATACGTCCCTCCCAACCTTTCCTGTCCTCCTGACTAATCCTCTCTAAGATGCTACCTAAAACGAAACCACATGCCTCCTGATTATATAACCCCTTCTGCAACTTTCTCTGAAACCATCTATCTGTATAGCAACTCATGCCCTCAGTGTTACGTATCACCTGACCACTCCTATACCCATCTAAGTCCTCGTCCATTGTTAAGGACATAATCGTCATGCCATTCCGTCGTTCCCGAAATTTATGCAATACCATAGCTGAGGGTTTATCCCCCCATAAAACATCCTCCAATCCCCCTCTAACCCTAATGGCATGAAAATTTTCATTTTGAATCTCTCTTAATTGGCCCCGCAGTTCATCGATCTCATCCTGCGGGTACCTCCCCACCTTATAACACTCCCGCAACTGCTCCTCCAAATACCTCTGCTTCCCATACCTCAACTTCCCATCCTCAGACCCCATCCGCATGTAAAATCCCCTTATTGCCACCTTTGCTCGTGTATCCCACCATTTCACAACATCCTCGATACCATTACCCCACCCCACAATCTTCCCCACCATTCCTCAAAAACCTCACGATGTCCCTCACCCTGCAGCAAACGCACATTCAATTTCCAATTATTAGGATAAATCTTAACTGCACCCTCCCATCCTAACTCAACCAAAACACCTCTATGATCTGAAAAACCCATCTCCACACAGGTTACACTGCCCACCTGTATATCCCGCGTTACATAAACCCGATCAAGCCGTGCCACGTATCCTCTCCGTACAAAGGTGTGTTCCACGTTCCACCCCCCACCCTGTACCACATCCACCACCCACACTGCCACCAAAACCTCCCTTAAGGCATCCAACATACATCCCGCCCATCTAGGCTCGACATCCATCCCTCTAATTATACAATTCCAATCACCTGCTACAATAGTAACCATAGGAAGGCCCCTTAAGGCATAGACTAAATCATTACGAACAAAATCCTCCTTAACCCTACGATCATTGCACGCCAGCATGTACACACCAACAAAACACACCTGAATATCCCCCACTCACCTTCCACCTAACATTCTACCCCCCTCCCCTCCTCCCATGTCCTCAGATGAAAAGGCTGGTCTCCTTTACCCCACCGTCACCCCTCCTTTAAATGCCCAGAACCTCCTGTATATAACCTATAACCTTTCAACATTAATTCCCTTCCACACCTATAGTTATGCTCCTGTAGGAAGCATACGTCTACATTCATACGTCTCAGTGTTGCCTCCACCCATTTCCTCTTAACCTCCGCTCTGAGGCCATTGACATTCATATTCAAACACTTGAATTCTGCAATGGGGTGTTCCTCTCGGCCTCACGGATCCTGGCTCCACAGTCTTGAAAGTACCACCAAACCCTCGGCTCTCCTTTCCATTTCTACCTCCACCTTTCCCTTGGCTTCCCCTTTCCCTCCCTTAGCTATGTCCACCCAGGTCTTTTTACTGGACCTCTGTCCTGGTGTAATCACATCATCGTCAGCATCACCACTTGGCCTCTTACGTGACTCACTCTCAAACTCCATGACCCCCTCCCCCGGAGACCTATGCACCTCCACTTCTGCAACAACCACTGACCTGCAGTTGACCACTTCAGCACCATCAACACACACACCCCCCTGACTCTCCACATCTCCATCCGAATCCACTACCGTACTCTGCAACTCTCCCGGCAATGGACTATCCAGAATCCTCCTCAGGTCCTCAAGACTGGGGTCCAGGAACTCAGTCCCATCCTCCAGTGGACTTCTTTCAGGGGTGACCCCTGCCGCCTCCATAGTCTCACTCGGAGACTCCTGGGGCAACGTCAACACGGCCTCCTCACTCGCTTCAACAGCATCACTCCATTTATCAATTCCCGCAGCATTCGCCATTATATCTTCTACCACAGGTGTCGCTAACAGCACCTGTTCCTCTCGGGCACCTGGTTCTGTCCGCACGTCGTCCTCACCTCGAGTCCCATTGTATGGGCCCCGTCGCCGATCACACGTTGCTGCCTTATGCCCAGTGCCACCGCATAGTCGACACGTCCTCTGCTGTCCTGCATACGTCACGTACACCTGGGTACGGAACGCCTCCATCACAACAAAGACGGTATTTGCCGCCTCAGGGTCATTTTAAGGGAGAACGACCCCTCTGGCCTTCCTGCATATGGTCCATGGGCCCATCTCCCTACGGTGGCAGCATGGATGACCCCATACTGGCAAAATACCTGTCTGATGTCTACCTCGTCAGCTTCAAAAGGAATATTCTTGATCCATATCCACAAGTAGTGCGCCGACGCATCCCGAAGACGTACCTCCAAGTTTGTGTTGATTACGATGTTCTTCTCCTGATACCTGTCGACGATTCCATTGTAGACACTGCCGGATGCAAACTTGACAAAAACCCTGGCAGATCCATTCAGGGATATCCCGTAAATGTCATCTGTAGATATCCCGTATATGTCTCTCAAAATTAAAGGCAAGAGAACGTCGGCATTGCTGGGATACATGGCTCCCTGCAGCAAATCAATGCATACAGTATGTACTCGTCGCCGGTATCCATCCGCCATCTTGTAGAAAATCAAAGTTCTCTGACTCCTCCACCAAGGCTGGGGAACGACTCGATGTCATAATTAGGTGAGATCATAGTCAGGTGTGGTCACAGTCAGGTGAGGTTATAGTCAGGTGTGTGAGTGTGTGTGTAAGCGCGCGCGCGTGTGTTTGCTTCTCCCAGTTCTGTGTCTCCAGAAGTCCATCTGTGGGCTCTCAGATGAACTCCCTTCCTCACTTCCCCAGGTTCAGCGGGTGTTGGCCCCTCCCCAGTGACCTTGCTGGATGGTAACTTGGTCTTGTCTAGCTGGTCTACTGCCGAGACTGTCCAGGTGGGTGGAATTACAGGAGGGGACACACAGAAAACTGCGTCCTGTAATTACACCCACCAAGACAGCCACGAACAGTAGACCAAGCTGCAACCCAACATGGCCACCAAGGTAAGGATACTCAATGATAATCTCGGACTTCTATTTATGTTTCATAATGTGTTTACGTTAATTTCTTTTGTTTTTACTTACGTAGCTGCAAAAGTGTTTGTGGACTTTTAATTGTGTGTATATCTGTGTCAGTATGTTAATCTAATTCTTCCCACCAAGAAATCTGCAAGAAAAAAGTTATTAGCTTTCTGTTTTGTTGTAATTCGTCCATTTTTTTATGCAAGACACTCAAATGTCCACAGATAAGCTTACTTGTGGACTCGCAGATATTTATGTACCTCCGCACATGTACTCTACACACACACACACACGTGCGCGCACATAAACTACAACACACACACAATACATACATGTTAGAGTGGGACGAATGCAAACTCAAATTCTCACTCACATGTTCAGTATTTGGTGACAATTGGACTTGTTGGGTCGATGATATAAGCTGTCCACTCTTATGTAGCAAATCGCCATGCTCTATCTTACTCCAGAATTTGTATATAATATTTGTGTTGATGCATACATGTTTTAGAGAAAACTTAAGTACACTATATAATAAAAATCAGTAGATAATAAAAATATGTGGCCAGGACGCCTCTTTGTTAATGTCTCCCATACTGTTTTATGTACTGTTATATGTGAACGTTCGTGTAACACCATTAATGTTGATATTTGTGTTTAATGTTGTGTTTAATGTTCTCTCAGTGTTTAACATATAAACTCACAATGGTCTAAGTAGATGGCGGCCTAAATGACCATTATGCAGTCCATATTAATTAAATATAACAACATTCCATTTTTGATTGTCAACTCACTTCTAATATTGTTCAGGTGGTAAATCTACATGTAAGATTGTAATGATCTATTATACAACAAACTATAATAATTCTGAGACGCCAGTCTATTGATGTTGGTAGGAAGATGAGTAGAAAACATTGCCAGAAGTATTTCTTTACAGAGTATCTGAGGAGTGGCAGCAACTCCAGTACCAAGATGTTACCTCAGATAATTATGATAACAAGAATGCAAAGTGTCATCAATAATTATGATAACAAGAATACAAAGTGTCATCAATAATTATGATAACAAGAATACAAACCACCATCAATAATTATGATAACAAGAATACAAACCACCGTCAATAATTATGATAACAAGAATACAAACCCCCATCAATAATTATGATAACAAGAATACAAACCACCATCAATAATTATGATAACAAGAATACAAACCACCATCAATAATTATGATAACAAGAATTCAAAGTACGATCAATAATTATGATAACAAGAATACAAAGTACCATCAATAATTATGATAACAAGAATACAAACCACCATCAATAATTATGACAACAAGAAGACAAACCACCATCAAAATTATGATAACAAGAATACAACCACCATCAATAATTATGATAACAAGAATACAAACCACCATCAAAATTATGACAACAAGAATACAAACCACCATCAAAATTATGGTAACAAGAATACAAACCACCATTAAAATTATGATAAAAAGAATACAAACCACCATCAAAATTATGATAACAAGAATACAAACCACCATCAAAATTATGATAACAAGAATACAAAGTACCATCAATAATTATGATAAGAATAAAAAGAACCATCAATAATTATTTGGATATATTTTTTAGGTTATTTATATATCGATATCATCATTACAAAATATTAATAAAGATAACAGTAATGAGAGATTAAGTTTATTCAGTAATACATTTATGACAATATTGGTGATTAATTTTTTACATTAAAAATAGTTGGTAAGAAGTATAATATAATGACGAGGAATAACTGTAAAGATCATTATAACTTGATTAATAATGCATTTCTTTTGTATTTATTATGATTTACAATGCATTTCAGATTATCATTAACTACATAAATATATTCGTATTGTTTGAATAATTTGAGGAGAAGCTTTGAACATGTAAGGTAATTGCTGACAAAACATTCACATACAGAGACTGATGATGGGCTCTTGTTCCAAGGAATGTGATGCATCCTGCCCTTCCTTGGATCCAACATGATAGTCTCCCATTCCTTCACTATCTCCTATTAATCTTTAGAAAAAACTATGAACACAATGATATATATATATATATATATATATATATATATATATATATATATATATATATATATATATATATATAATATATATATATATATATATATATATATATAAGAATGGCAAGCTCTTAGCATGGGACTATACCTGTGTGTCGACACTGGCTGACACCTACATCCATCACAGTGTCGGGCGACAGGGAGGAGCTGCTGACCACAGGGAGGAGTACAAGATCGGCAAGTACAGGGACATATGCTAACAGTATCAATTTGTCCCAGTGGGATCAGAGACCTTGGGATCATGGGGAAAGAGTGCAACACGTTTTCTTAAAGAACTGGGTTCCAGACTCATCGACACCACCAGGGACCCAAGGGCAGCCACTTTCATGTTCCAGAGCCTCAGCGTGGCCATCCAGAGGGGAAGTGCATGCTGCATACTGGACTCGCGTCCGGCTTTGGAGGAGCTGGAAGAGATTCATAATCTTTGATATATTGCACCAATGTATTCATGTTTGTGTTTTCTGTCAATGTATTCTGTCTATTAATAAAGCACTTATATATATAGGGAGTGGTAGGAGAAGAAAATATTCAAACAGCTTCGGGGAGAACGTCGAGTTTTCCCTGAGGTACGTTTATTGTCTTCTCTGAGGATGAGGGTCCCCAGCAAGTTCTAGAGGTGGTGCCTCCCTATATATATTTAAAATATATATATATATATATATATATATATATATATATATATATATATATATATATATATATATATATATTAATTGATTCTTTGACTATTTTTAAAAAAATTTAAGTTCATGGCTACTCAGACTAAAGTAATGGTTATCATTGTTTTTATAGAATGCTGATTAAAAAATGAATAACCTTATTTCCTTATTTATTCAATAAAATTTGTAAACTGAGACTAATGGCAGCCAATAACAGCTTGAGTCTTGTGTTCAGGGAACCACCAGACCAGTAGTAAAAGTTTGAAGCTGATCTGACGAGTTATTCTTTCTAAGATGCATCAGCCTTTAAATACTGAAGCTGTTCAGAAGTAAACTAAAAAAAAAATAACGTGATTTAACGGAACAAAATATTCACACTATTTTACACATAAAATGGTTAAATCTGCTGCTACACATCTGAACTTCACTCTCCGTCTTTGTCAAATTTTTTGGGGCGTCTTTTTCAGAAGTGTGAAGCTCCGGCACTGATAGAGATTATCTGAGACATTTCAGTGTTCAACAACTCTGGTCATAGAACACGTGAACATGATAATTGTTCAACGAATTTGGTCTCCGTTACCGTTAACAAGTGTTGAAAATTTATGAAGGAAAAACAGAAAATCATTCAGACAGCCCAAAACACTTCTGAAAAAAAAAACATATGTAGAAAAATGTAAGAAAAAAATGTAAAAGACCACCATGGACTCGACCTGGGAAGCATCATAACTCTGACCTGTAAAAGAGCACCATGGCCTCGACCTGGGAAGCATCATAACTTTGACGGTTGATCTCGTAATAATCGCTGTTCCTATCTTGTCTCCATCTATTTTTCACTATCTTTGTTGGATTCCTTCTTAATCTTCGATGACACTGTGATCTGTTTATGTCAGAAAACTCTGTGTATATGGGCCACATAAAACGTCTGTTAGATTATGCGAAGCAGCAATTACCAGAATCAAGCTGTTATATTGCACATGTATGTTCCGTTGTTCTGTACTTTTCTTCTGTTCTTTTGTATCACTATACTGTTATTGTTACTTTGCTTTCTCTTGTGTTAGCGTGTTTTTTGCGCTTTTCCATACTGATATTGTACTATGCTGTTCTTCCGTGTTATTGTATCATTTTTTGAGTGTTATTGTAATGTTCAAGTATACTGTTATACTCCACCTCCACAACACTGTCTCTGAAAACAATATTGATACAAAATAACACATCAAAAACATCAATATTGATACAAAATAACACTATCCTCAGAACTCATCAAAAAACATCAATAATTTGAGAAAAAAATATTTTGTCAGCTGATCTTGCAACCTGGCGAGGTTGTCACATTGTTGATCCTGCAACCTGGCGAGGTTGTCACACTGTTGATCCTGCAACCTGGCGAGGTTGTCACACTGTTGATCCTGCAATCTGGCGAGGTTGTCACACTGTTGATCCTGCAACCTGGCGAGGTTGTCACACTGTTGATTCTACAATCTGGCGAGGTTGTCACACTGTTGATCCTGCAACTTGGCGAGGTTGTCACACAGTTGATCCTGCAACTTGGCGAGGTTGTTACACTGTTGATCCTGAAACTTGGCGAGGTTATCACACTGTTGATCTTGCAACCTGGCGAGGTTGCCACATTGTTGATCTTGAAACCTGGCAAGTCCGTCTCATACAGTTATTTTATACAGCTGTTTTATACAATAATTTATTGGTATACAGTTAAATTATGTTGTTTTATATGAGCAGTTTCCATCAGTGTCAATCACAGTTCTGACTTACACTGTTTCACAGGCAAAGTGTGACACAGTTCTGACTTACACTGTTTCACAGGCAAAGTGTGACACAGTTCTGACTTAAACTGTTTCACAGGCAAAGTGTGACACAGTTCTGACTTACACTGTTTCATAGGCAAAGTGTGACACAGTTCTGACTTACACTGTTTCACAGGCAAAGTGTGACACAGTTCTGACTTACACTGTTTCTCAGACAAAGTGTGACACAGTTCTGACTTACACTGTTTTACAGGCAAAATGTGACACAGAATCTAACTGTTTTCGTAATTAATGAAAATCAAGAAATTATCATTCAGTTGCTACGGCAATTCTAAAAATTTCCTTCGACAGTTTTAAATATTACTTTCCTAAAGCTATGACCATCATCAGGGCACGTAACATGACCCAAAGTCTGTGTTTTATGTTTGATATCATCTCACTCACCTTGCTGTTATCTCACTCACCTGGCTGTTATCTCACTCACCTTGCTGTTATCTCACTCACCTGGCTCTCATCTCCCTCGCCTTGCTGTCATCTTCCTCGCCCTGCTCTCATCTCACTCACCCGGCTCTCATCTCACTCACCCGGCTCTCATCTCCCTCGCCCTGCTGTCATCTCCCTCGCCCTGCTCTCATCTCACTCACCCGGCTCTCATCTCCCTCGCCCTGCTCTCATCTCCCTCGCCCTGCTCTCATCTCCCTCGCCCTGCTCTCATCTCACTCACCTGGCTCTCATCTCCCTCACCCTGCTCTCATCTCCCTCGCCCTGCTCTCATCTCCCTCGCCCTGCTCCCATCTCACTCACCTGGCTCTCATCTCCCTCGCCCTGCTCTCATCTCCCTCGCCCTGCTCTCATCTCACTCACCTGGCTCTCATATCCCTCGCCCTGCTCTCATCTCCCTCGCCCTGCTCTCATCTCCCTCGCCCTGCTCCCATCTCACTCACCTGGCTCTCATCTCCCTCGCCCTGCTCTCATCTCCTCGCCCTGCTCTCCTCTCACTCACCTGGCTCTCATATCCCTCGCCCTGCTCTCATCTCCCTCGCCCTGCTCTCATCTCCTCGCCCTGCTCCCATCTCACTCACCTGGCTCTCATCTCCCTCGCCCTGCTCTCATCTCCCTCGCCCTGCTCTCATCTCACTCACCTGGCTCTCATCTCCCTCGCCCTGCTCTCATCTCCTCGCCCTGCTCTCATCTCCTCGCCCTGCTCCCATCTCACTCACCTGGCTCTCATCTCCCTCGCCCTGCTCTCATCTCCCTCGCCCTGCTCTCATCTCACTCACCTGGCTCTCATCTCCCTCGCCCTGCTCTCATCTCCCTCGCCCTGCTCTCATCTCCCTCGCCCTGCTCCCATCTCACTCACCTGGCTCTCATCTCCCTCGCCCTGCTCTCATCTCCCTCGCCCTGCTCTCCTCTCACTCACCTGGCTCTCATATCCCTCGCCCTGCTCTCATCTCCCTCGCCCTGCTCTCATCTCCCTCCCCTGCTCCCATCTCACTCACCTGGCTCTCATCTCCCTCGCCCTGCTCTCATCTCCCTCGCCCTGCTCCCATCTCACTCACCTGGCTCTCATCTCCCTCACCCTGCTCTCATCTCCCTCGCCCTGCTCCCATCTCACTCACCTGGCTCTCATCTCACTCACCCTGCTCTCATCTCCCTCGCCCTGCTCTCATCTCACTCACCTGGCTCTCATCTCCCTCGCCCTGCTCTCATCTCCCTCGCCCTGCTCATCTCCCTCGCCCTGCTCTCATCTCCCTCGCCCTGCTCCCATCTCACTCACCTGGCTCTCATCTCCCTCGTCCTGCTGTCATCTCCCTCGCCCTGCTCTCATCTCCCTCGCCCTGCTCTCATCTCACTCACCTGGCTCTCATCTCCCTCGCCCTGCTCTCATCTCCCTCGCCCTGCTCTCATCTCACTCACCCGGCTCTCATCTCCCTCGCTCTGCTGTCATTTCACTTACCCGGCTGTCATCTCTCTTGCACTGCTGTCATCTCTCTCGTCCCGCTGTCATCTCCCTCGCCCTGCTGTCATCTCCATCGCCCTGCTCTCATCTCACTCACCCGGCTCTCATCTCTCTTGCACTGCTGTCATCTCCCTCGCCCTTCTGTCATCTCCTTCATCCTGCTGTCATCTCTTTGATCCAGATTTTACAATGTGTCTGTGTATTCGCAGAATTCTGTTTGCAGAGGTTGAAAACTAGCTCTTGTTCCTCTCCCTCTCTTAGATTACCGGAATCGGCATCACAAATCACTATTCCAGTATTCAACCACCCTGAGTTACCAGACCCTGCCACGTGGAGGCCAGTGGTTCGTCTTTAAGACCCCCCCTCCCCTCTCTCTGCAATCTTGGGGTTTCTCATAGGCCTATGAGTCCACCTGTGTCCCCTCAGGTATTCTCCCTTTCTTCTTTTTGACTTTCCACTGCTTACCTTCTGGATCATGTTTCCAGGTAATCATAGCTTATTTGCTATGATTACTTTGTATAAATTTTTACCATTAACAAGAATTAGTATTAACGATTAGAGTAAAATTGATGCTCACGTTACTAATAATGTTTCGGCTGCTACAGGAAGTTATTGTTAAAAAATTCTTGACAGGTTGTTCCTTTATGATCTCGAAAAGTTTGTACTGTTTTTTCCGCCATGATTAATGACCTGTCAACACATTGTTCTCACATAAGAGATTATGATTATTCGTTGTCATCAATAATGTTACATAGAACAATACACACACAACCAGCACATAGAAGAGAGGAGCTTACGACGACGTTTCGGTCCGACTTGGACCATTTACAAAGTCATACTAACAGAAAGAAGGGAGGGAGGAAGTTTATATAGGCAGCCGACTTTGTAAATGGTCTAAGTCGGACCGAAACGTCGTCGTAAGCTCCTCTCTTCTATGTGCGGGTTGTGTGTGTATTGTTCCAGTCACGGTACGCTGAGGTCAGTGGTCACGTGTGGTCATACCTGTCCTAAGCTGTCTGGGAATTAGCGTGGGGTGATACCGAGCACATGGCTCGCTGCAGTGTTTTAGAATCTCAGGTTGAAGTGTTGAAGAAGGAGGTTCTACCTCTTCAGGAGGAAAATAGGAGGCTGAAGCTTCGCCTAGATGGGTGTGGGTGGGAGTGAGTGTGAGATGGTTGGAGCTGGTAAGGAAAATGGCTACCAACAGTGAAAGTGGCAGCCGCTTTAAGTGGCAAGTGGTTCACAATTCAGGAAGAAGGAAGATAAGGAAGGTTAATAGAGAAGATGTGAAGGTAGGAAATCTATTCTCTGTTTTCCAGACGAGGTACTTCAGTGGTCAGTGAGGTTAAAGGTACCACTGACTCCCTGCTAATCAAGGTAAGAATATTCTGATTGTGGGAGACTCTCAGGTAAGATATATGGACCGTGCTTTTTGTAACAGAGACAGGAAGGTCAGACAGAGGGTGTGCCTCCAGGAGCTGGTGTTGGTGACATAGTCAGCAGGTTG
>WNWK01048460.1:0-13546 GCA_009830355.1 Cherax destructor
GATAATATTAATAATTATGGTATGATTAAATTTAAGTGGACTGTATAGGTTATTAAACAACTGATCAAGTAGGAGGAAAGGTAGAGAACACACAATTAAGTTAACATGACCATCACTCACCTAATTAACAGCATCATAGCGGTGCATTGTAGATCGTTGACCTAGCTAAGTACATCTACTGTGCGTAACAATATCATTGGCCAATAACAAAGACGACAGAAGAGTACTTAGCTTTAGATGAGGGAGTCGTTTCGTTGTTGACGTCCTCCTGCGATCTGATTCGATCGCGATGGTAAAGTTGTCCCGTCGAGTCAAGGCAAATTAATTTCCTTGAACTCTTATACGCCACGAGACCGGGCGTTAGTTAACATGTGGTTGGTCGGGGTAGCGATTCAGATCCTCTCACTATTCCGACCTTCTTACTGTTTATAAGTGTAACTTTACACACTACGTATATCCTGGCTTAACGCCTCACTAGTTTATACGCATTCACCGTCTCGATACATGTATTTCGAGTAGATAACTTGCGATATCTTAGTTCATCTCCTCCGCATCCAACATGGCGGTCGGGGTATGGCGTACCCACGCTAGACCCGCCGGTACAATCACCCCTGATTATTTACAACTCGGTTTCACTACATTCACCATTTCACAATATTCATCGAATATATTTCAGTCTCTTCTAAGACGAAAGCCCCCCAGCATCAGGGTTACGACTTTATCCTGTTGTGTGGTCGCTTCACTGAGTTCAAATAGGCCTATGTGGACATACTATGCCGGCGCCATTCGTTATTTCACAATTACTGTCCTATTACTGGACCTCCTGGACCGATTGTCCCACTTTATATTCACCGCGTCACTGGATACTCCTCCACATTACGAAAGGAGGTAATTAAGTCCGGCTTGCGGGCGGAATCTCCAAATTTGGCAGGCCATCCCATCACCTCAAATCCCGGGTGTAGGCTCTGTTTCCACTGCCCACTCCCTCTCTGCCGCCTCCCTGCCCAGCTTCTTCCCGCTGGTACGATGGTTCTCTATTTCATACCCCCATGAACGTTTAAGCTACCAGCGTACATTAATTAAGGATATCTGTTCATATTGGAAAGTTTATCAATTACAACTTTCGGAAAATACCAATATTTTCCACACCCATAAAGGAATTGAAAACAAAAAGCAAAATCTTCTTTTTTGTCAAATCTAAGGAAAAACAACATCCAGTATTGGGCCCCAGCTTAGGCGAGATGGGACATACACAGATGACAGCCAAGAAATGAGTGAGAAACTAAAGTCCCAGTACGACTCAGTGTTCAGCGAGCCGCTACCCAGACTAAGGGTTTACAGTCCAAATGAATTCTTTATGAACGAGACCCAAAATTTAGTCATCTCAAAAATCTCGGATATTATCCTAACACAACAAGACTTTGAAAAGGCAATAAATGACATGCCCATGCACTCTGCCCCAGGCCCAGACTCGTGGAACTCCGTGTTCATCAAGAACTGCAAGAAGCCTCTGTCACGTGCCTTCAGCATTCTATAGAGAAGGAGCATGGACACAGGGGTCATCCCACATTCATAAAAACAACAGACATAGCCCCACTCTACAAAGGTGGCAGCAAAGAACTACAGACCGATAGCACTAACATCCCATATCATAAAAATCTCTGAAAGGGTTCTAAGAAGCAAGATCGCCAACCACCTAGATACCCTTCACGGGTTTAGAGCAGGTCGCTCCTGCCTGTCCCAGCTACTGGACCACTATGACAAGGTCCTGGAAACTGTAGAGGATAAACAAAATACAGATGTAGTATACACAGACTTTACAAAATCTTTTGACAAGTGTGACCATGGAGTAATAGCGCACAAAATGTGTGATAAAGGAATAACAGAAAAAGTTGGTAGATGGATCTATAACTTTCTGATAAATAGAACACAAAGAGTAATAGTAAACAGACTAAAGTCTAAGGCAGCTACGGTGAAAATCTCTGTTCCATTCTATTCATCATCCTCATATCTGACATAGACAGAGATGTCTTCCTTTGCCGAATTGCCATGGCAGTGACCTCCCTCGAAGACGAAGACACTGCAAGACTCCAAGCGGACATTAACCAAATCTTCAAATGGGATACTCAAAACAATATGAAGTTCAATGAAGAGAAATTTCAACTACTCAGATATGGAAAACTTGAGGAAATTAAAACTGTATCAGGGTATACAACAAATTCTAACCATACAATAGAGCGAAAAAGTAATGTGAGTGATAATGTCAGAGGCCTGGTCACAGACTGGGCCCCGGGGGCGTTGACCCCCGGAACTCTCTCCAGGTAAACTGCAGGATCTCGTCTTCAAAGGCCACAACAACGTATCAACTACATCTGCTAGGAAAATGATAGGATGGATAATGAGAACCTTGAAAACTAGGGAAGCCAAGCCCTTGATGATTCTCTTCAACTCGCTTGTTCTCTCTAGGCTGGAATACTGCTGAACACTAACGGCCCCCTTCAATGCAGGCGAAATTGCTGACCTGGAGAGTGTACAAAGAACTTTCACGGCACACATAAGTATGATAAGGCACCAAAATAACTGGGAACGGTTGAAGTCCCTTGATTTGTATTCCCTGGAACCCAGGCGAGAGAGATACATGATAATATACACTTTGAAAATCCTAGAGGGATTAGTATTAAACTTGCACACGAAAATCCTTCCCTATGAAAGCAAAAGACTCGGCAAGAGATGCAACAATGGAAATAAGTCACTCTGTCTGACTTTTTTGGGTTATCCTGGGTTCTCTACACATATGCTGCTATGTATGATAATGTATGTAAATGTATTTGTGTATACCTGAATAAACTTACTTACTGACTTACTTACCCAATGAAAAGCAGGGGCGCCACGAGTACACTGAGAGACAACACAATAAGTGTCTGGGGCCCAAGATTGTTCAACTGCCTCCCAGCATACATAAGGGGGATTACCAATAGACCCCTGGCTGTCTACAGGAAGACACTGGACAGGCACCTAAAGTCAGTACCTGAGCAGCCGGGCTGTGGTTCGTACGTCAGTTTGCATGCCGCCAGCAGTAACACCCTGGTTGTTCAGACCCTGATCCACTACGATAATTGGTCTCAGACCGAGCCGCGGGGGCGTTGATCCCCGAAACCCTCTCCAGGTATACATCTGGTGGTTGTGGTGGTGATTTAACCTGCCAAAGATACTTGTAACCCAGGCGGAGCCGGACAGTAGTGACATCCAAGAGTCTGCTTATTTTGTTGGAATGACCATAGACATGTGGCTCCTCCTGGAGACCTGGAGTTTACCTGGAGAGGGTTTCGGGGGTCAACGCCCCCACGGCTCGGTCTGAGACCAGGCCTCATGGTGGATCAGGGTCAGATCAACCAGGCTGTTACTTCCGGCCGTATGCAAACTGACGTACGAACCATAGCCCGGTTGGCCAGGTACTGACTTTAGGTGCCTGTCCAGTGCCTTCTTGAAGACAGCCAGGGGTCTATTGGTAATCCCCTTAATGTATGCTGGGAGGCAGTTGAACAGTCTTGGGCCCCGGACACTTATGGTGTTGTCTCTCAATGTACTCGTGGCGCCCCTGCTTTTCATCGGGGGAATGTTGCATCTCCTGCCGAGTCTTTTGTTTTCATAGGGAGTGATTTTCGTGTGCAGGTTTGGTACCAATCCCTCCAGTTAGTTTGTTTAATATCTTTATTATGCACCCCATACCCATCCTGTGGACTGTAGTCAAAAGATTACAGAGGTACATAATTGATCTGGGGACTGGACTCCTAAGTTTTGATAACTGAACAAGTTACAGCGGTAATGAACTAGATCTGGTCACAATTATGACCAAGTTTCAAAGGTAATGAACTCCAGGTAGAGTTGGTCACACTCATGACAAGTTACAAAGGTAATGAACTAGAGCTGGTCACAATCATGACAAGTTACAAAGGTAATGAGCTCCAGGTAGAGCTGGTCACAATCATGACAGTTACAAAGGTAATGAATCATAAACTCGTCCATACATGGTTACAATCATGAAAAAATTACAGAGTAATGAGCAATTAACAAACATTCTAGGGAATGCATCCATTGCCCCAACAACAGATGTTGCAAGGTGTCTGTCCCTCTTCGGCAGCACAGCCAGACAGCCATTGAAAACAACAGCAGGTTGCGCCAGGATCTACTGCTTGCAAGAGCACCATCGACCCTCCCCAAGAGGTTCAAGGGGTCAGCGACTCCGCTAGCAGCCCGAGGGAGAGCTGACCTGGGGACGTGTCAACGTCCTGGTGGATGCCAATTTGATTGCAGATCCCAGGCCCTCTGTGTCTGCTGGGAGGGGCTGTTGGTTGTTCCCACCTGGAGCCCTCTAGGTGCCCAGACATCCACCGTGAGCACGGATGTTGAAGCTTGAGGAACTGAGTGCACACTGCCAGTTAGGTTAGGTTAGGTAAGGTTCGTCAGGAAACAGGGCAAGTGTTTCCTGACGCGGGTCTTAGTCAGATGATGACCCGCCGTTGGAGCTTTTGGTCATCTGACCGAGGCCTTCCACTGGCTTACCGATCCACCCCTTTAACCATTCAGTGGCACACCTGACAGCTGCCTCGCGGTCGAACTCCACGGCGCTGTCCCTGCAGTGGAAGTTCCCATGAGCCCGGCACACCCTGTGCCATCGCTGACATCGTGGGCTTAGTTTTAGTTTGATATCTTTATTATGCACCCCATACCCATCCTGTGGGCGGTAGTCAAAAGATTACAGAGGTACATAATGGGTCCAGGGACTGGGCCCCAAAGTTTTGATAGCTGAGCAAGTTACAAAGGTAATAAACTCACAAGTTACAAAGATAATGAACTCACAAGTTACAAAGGTAATGAACTCACAAGTTACAAAGATAATGAACTCACAAGTTACAAAGGTAATGAACTCACAAGTTACAAAGATAATGAACTCACAAGTTACAAAGGTAATGAACTACAAGTTACAAAGGTAATGAACTCACAAGTTACAAGGTAATGAACTCACAAGTTACAAAGGTAATGAACTCACAAGTTACAAAGGTAATGAACTCACAAGTTACAAAGGTAAAGAACTCACAAGTTACAAAGGTAATGAACTCACAAGTTACAAAGGTAATGAACTCACAAGTTACAAAGGTAATGAATTCACAAGTTACAAAGGTAATGAACTCACAAGTTACAAAGGTAAAGAACTCACAAGTTACAAAGGTAATGAACTCACAAGTTACAAAGGTAATGAACTCACAAGTTACAAAGGTAATGAATTCACAAGTTACAAAGGTAATGAACTCATAAGTTACAAAGGTAATGAACTCACAAGTTACAAAGGTAATGAACTCACAAGTTACAAAGGTAATGAACTCACAAGTTACAAAGGTAATGAATCATGTAAGTAAATTTACTTACTTACGTTTATAATGGTAATTAATACACATACACACACACCCACATATACACACACACACACACACACGTGGCAATGCTTTATTTACAGGGAGCAAAGTCAGGGTATTTTTCCAGAATGGTCTGTAATATACCACTGTGGATAAAATACTTTGACATATCTTGAACATTTCTGAGTGAGTTGTCTCTGAATTCATTAATTTTATCGCACTCCAGTACATAATGACGCAGGGTGTGACAATAATCCAAATGGCAAAGTTTACATTTTGTTTGGTCTACATCTGGTGGTGGTGATTTAACCTGCCAAAGACACTTGTAACCCAGCCGGAGGCGGGTGGTAGTGACATCCAAGAGTCTGCTTATTTTGTTGGATGCACCATAGATATGTGGCTCCTCCTGCATGATAGAATGATGATAGATGGACTGACTGGTGTCAATCTCCCTGAGTCTAAGTCAATAAAGTTCACTTGATCTTTTGATATTATTGTTCTCAAACTGCTAACTGACAACCAAGACTGTAATCTACTCCTTCTTTAAAAGCATACAACTTAGCCAATTCATCAGTTCTATCATGCATCTGAAGACCAATGTGAGATGGAATCCACAGCATGTGCACTCTGACTCTTCTATCCACAATCCTACCATACCTGTGCCTGGCTTCTGACACAAGCAAGTCACAATTGATACTTAATGAGTTGAGAGCATTTATAGATGACAGAGAATCAGTTACAATTAAATAGTCAACCTTAGATACATGGACGCATTTGAGTGCAAGGAGTATGGCAAACAGTTCTGTCTGAAGGGTAGAGGCCCAGTTATTGATGCGTGCTCCAATTTCTGTATGCAGTCGTCCAGACACTTCCCTTGATAGCGAGGAGCTCTTGATCCACGGAGTTGAATCCGTACTCCCCTTCCCTGGAATCGAACATGGTTGGCTTCCATTTACCCAGGTGTTGCATGAATCTTATTATTTACAAATACAATTTTTTAATAAAATGTTAAGTACAAAGACCACTGACATGCGTAAGCATTTACGGCAGTTCAGAGAATCCACGTTATTTAGAGTGGCTTCCAGGTTGCTGGCCTGATCGAACAAGCTGTTGGTGCCTGCCGCCCACAGATCGATGCATGCACCACAGCCCAGCTTATCAGCAACAGTTTTTGAGGAATGAATAGTTTTTTTCCTGTGGACAGTTTATTATCTTGATTATGCACACCATACCCAGTATGGGTGGTAGTCGCACCATACCCAGTATGGGTGGTAGTCGCACCATACCCAGTATGGGTGGTAGTCGCACCATACCCAGTATGGGTGGTAGTCGCACCATACCCAGTGTGGGTGGTAGTCACACCATACCCAGTATGGGTGGTAGTCGCACCATACCCAGTGTGGGTGGTAGTCGCACCATACCCAGTGTGGGTGGTTGTCGCACCATACCCAGTGTGGGTGGTAGTCGCACCATACCCAGTGTGGGTGGTTGTCGCACCATACCCAGTGTGGGTGGTAGTCGCACCATACCCAGTGTGGGTGGCAGTCGCACCATACCCAGTGTGGGTGGTAGTCGCACCATACCCAGTGTGGGTGGTAGTTGCACCATACCCAGTGTGGGTGGTAGTCGCACCATACCCAGTGTGGGTGGTAGTTGCACCATACCCATGGTGTGGTTATGGCGTAAAAACGTGTATAAACATGCATACATGAATTTTATGACCACTCTGCACTATTCATTTTGCTTGCTCTGAGGTAGAGGCAGATGGGCTTATGGAATATAGGGATAGCTTTCTCGAATCTCCGAGCGACCGAAATACATCCAATTTATGTTATAATCTTGCGAGTTTAGTGATCACATTGTCTCAACTATGTCAGGGTCGTCAGCTGTTCCTATGTTTGTAAACACAAGTGGAGACTGTCGCCAGCGGATCATTATAACCAACACAACACTGAATAACTATGACATTTTATTACTGTTGGAAGCATGAACACGTTTGTTGGCTATACTTCTTGCACTCATGCTTGTCCATGTGTTGTTAGAAATTATGTGGGGGATTTTTTCACAAGAACACAATAATGAATTAACCTTCCACCCACATATCTGGGGAGAACTCTTGATACAAATACAACTAGTAACTTACTGATGTAGATATATACTAGAGGCTTGTGGGACTTTAGGAACACTGGGTCGCAAACAATATGCCCACCGTCTCTGCTTCCCAATTAACTTCGGGACTCTGGATTAGGAACATATGGTTCCTGAATATTTATTATGAAAACTTAAGCCAGTAACACTAGCTGTGGCATGCAAAGAGTGTTACAATTTATTCGGCGTATGTCACACTACTATATAGGCTGCCTCCCAACCAGCAAAACAGGGGCTAATTTTCAAATTATTAAACACACAATTTCATATTATAACAAATTTATACATTTATCCATTTATTACGTGGGTGGTATATCCTGAAGCCTAAAAGAAAGGTAACATGAATATTGGTCAATATATAGCTACCTTACCTGATGTATGGAGTTCATTACACACTGGAAGGTGTACATCAATTACTGTATGATACATGTGGCAGGCAATATGGCAACTCATTCAGTTTCGTATTATGAGCACAGGTGTAGACTATTGGGCTGCACACCTTACTGTACAATGATAACCAATTAGGAATAATAATAATAATAATAATAATAATATCTTTATTTACTACAAGTACATGTACATGATATACAGGCCTAGCTGACATCAGTGACAGACTACTATATAGAAAGTCCCTTGTTATGCTGAGCATTTCGGGCAGATTAGGTCAGTGTCCTAGGATGCGACTCACACCAGTCGACTAACACCCAGGTACCCATTTTACTGATGGGGAACATAGACAACAGGTGTAAAGAAACACGCCCAATGTTTCTGCCCTGGCTGGGAATCGAACCCAGGCCCTCGCCGTGTGAAGCGAGAGCTTTAACCACCAGGCCACCAGAGCCAGAAAGGCAGCAGAGAGAATAAATGACTATTTTCTTCACCAAAATAAGCTGATATTTACAGCGTATATAGCCTATGCATAGTGTTTACAACTACGTACAATGAGGCAAATGAGAGCACAAGACATGATGAGAACCATAGCAACCAGCTGGCAAGGTAAATCTGCCAGATCTGTTTCACGAGCATTCCACGTCACTTCAGAGCTTTGGCAGTCTTCCTTGTGATTGGCTGGGTGAACCAAACTACTGGTATAACGATGGTGCTCCTTCTCATTAAACGCATAGCACCTGGCTCGCTGGTCAAGAGACAAGACTGTATGGGTGTGTGACATATGCCGAATAAAATGTAACATATTCTTAGCATGCCACACCCACACCCAAAAAGGGCTTTAATAGCCAGGACTAGTCATTCTCTATGGGTAGTGTGCCACCATGGCACAAAAAACTAACGAAACTGCCTTTCCTTTCAACCATCCAACTCATTTCGTAGTGTTCAACTCAAAAAGACTTCCAAGTCAGACACAACCTTAGAGCGAGACAGCAGACAGTAAGGCTAGCGTAGGTTCAAGACACTTGCAGATGGGAGCAAGTGTCCTCTCACTAAAAAAAAAACTTTATGGCCCAACTAATTCAAATTTTTATTTTATGACCATAAGAAAGAAATAAAGAGCTTACTAATTATTTTGTCCCTAACACATCTTAATAAATTAAATTCTGGAGAGGGCGTCAGCCAGCACATTATCTTTGCTAGCTATTTGGAGAGGAGGTACCTGGAGTTTACCTGGAGAGAATTCCAGAAGTCACATATTTTAGGCATAATTATGCGGTGAGGTTGGATAGGATCTACACGTCTCGGGTAGTGGAAATTAAGAAGGTGCAGTATGTGGATTTTGGGTTTTCAGACCACCAAGGTGTATTGATTGAAGGGGTATGGGAAGGGGTAGTTCATGTTTTTAAAGGGTTTTGGAAGCTGAATGTAGCTTTGTTGGGTAGAGAGGGGGGGAGGAGTTTTTCCAGGGGTGGTGGGGGTCTTTGTGGGGGGAGGGGAGGAGGATGCAAGGAAGTGTGGTGAAATGGTGGAATGAGTTGGGTAAGGAAGAAATAAAAAAAGTTTATGGGAGGGTAGGGAGGGAGGACGTGAGGATGAGGTTTGGTTATCAAAGGTACCTGGAGGGGTTGTTAGAAGGGTATTTAGGAGGGGCTTGGGAAGTGAAGTTCAGGAATTACAAGACAAGTTGAAGGAAATACAGTTAGAACGGTTTCAGGCATTACGGGTGCGGAGTAGAATGGAGGAGGTATTGTGGGGGAATAAGGTGTCGTGGGTGGTCCTGAGGAATTTTCAGTCGAGGAGGAAACGGATGCTGATAGAGTCGTTGAAGGTGGATAAGGAGGGGGGAGGGTATCAGGTGGGTAGTATACTACAGACGACGGAAGGTATGGTGGGGTATGCGGAAGTTTGGTTCAGAGAAAAATTCGCGGCTCAGGAGGGTTCTTTGGAGGTGAAAAAGGGGATATTGAGGGGAATTCATAGTTTTATTGGGGTTGAGGAGAGAAACATGTTTGAGGTGCGGATTATGGAAGAGGAGGTATGGGAGGCGGTGAAATGTTTAAATTTGGGGAAATCTCCGGGAATCGATGGGTTACCAGGAGATTTTTATGTTTCGCATTGGCAGGTTTTGAAGGAAGTTTTAGCTCGGCTCATGAATGAATTAAGAAGGGGTGAACAAATAGGGGAGTCGATGCGAACAGGGGTTATAGTGCTGGTAGAGAAGTCAGGGACAAAGGTGGGCCTACAGGATTATCGCAGCATAGCTTTAATGACAACAGATTATAAAATCTTCGCGAAGGTATTGGCAAATAGGATAAAGTCGGGGCTACAGAGTTGTTTGCATAGGGGTCAACTGGGGGTGCTGGGTAGGAGTATTAGAACGGGGCATAGGGAGATTAGGCAATTTATAGAGGAGTCGCAAAAGGGAGGGGTCTTGGGAATAGATTGGAAAAGTGCATATGATAGGGTAGATAGGGATATGTTAAGGGAAATCATGTTAAGGCAGGGGTTTGGGTCAGCAGTGGTGGACTGGGTTAGGACTTTGTATGATGGGGCTTTGATGAAAGTTCAAATAAATGGGAGGTTGAGTAATGGGGTTGGTATGCATAGGGGATTACGGCAAGGTTGTCCACTCTCTCCGATTCTGTTTGCTTTGTTACAGGATCCTTTCTATAGATTGGTAGAGGAACAGTTTTTGGATAGAGTAGAGAGGGTAGGGGAGGTAGATTGCATTCTGGGGTATGTAGATGATACAACGATTTTGGTAACAGAACTTTTGCGGCACACATAAGTACAATAGGGCACCTAAATTACTGGGAACGGCTGAAGGCCCTTGATCTGTATTCCCTGGAGAGCAGGCGAGAGAGATACATGATATTATACACTTGGAAAATCCTAGAGGGATTAGTACTAAACTTGCACTCGAAAATCACTCTCTATGGAAGCAAAAGACTCAGCAGGAGATGCAACATTCCCCCAATGAAAAGCAGGGGCGCCACGAGTACACTGAGAGACAACACAATAAGTGTCAGGGGCCCAAGACTGTTCAACTGCCTCCCAGCATACATAAGGAGAATTACCAATAGACCCCTGGCTGTCTTCAAGAAGGCACTGGACATGCACCTAAAGTCAGTATCTGACCAACCGGGCTGTGGTTCGTACGTCAGTTCTCGTGTGGCCAGCAGTAACAGCCTGGTTGATCAGACCCTGATCCACCACGAGGCCTAGTCTCAGACCGAGCCGTGGGGTCGTTGACCCCCGAAACCCTCTCCAGGTAAACTGCAGGTCTGTACTTTCCATTACGCCATATTTGATTCCTCTGTAAACATTTATCTTGTACATATATATTTAAGTTTAGTGACACTTCCAGGTGTGTAATACATTTTCCTTATCAAAATATTAACTTTTCCAATATAACAATAATTACATTTTAACTGATTACAATAAAGAAATTATAGGCGATGTTGGTTCCTCTGTGATGTATCACCTTTTAAAAGTCACACCAACACCACACACCTGCATTATTACATAAACATTACTTTCCTTTCAATTACCACACAAATCACTACTGGCACAGGGAGAGATTGAGTCTGGTGTGGAGCACCTGAGTCGTGCTGTAGCAGTATGTGGACAGCCTCAGCAACTGTTACAGGTCCTCCAACAGACCCTTCCTTCCCAGGTTTTCCAGTTGCTGCTTCACAAACTTCCAGCAATTGGCGAGAGCATACTGCAGGCAGCCGGTGGATCCAAAGTAACCGAGGAGGATGTGGAGTGAGGACTGCTCCACCTAGCCTTGAAGTGTAAATTACTCTGGACTTGTATGTGATGAGTGGATTTTGTTGTAAAATGAAAGTGTGTGTTATACATCAGTCTTTGCCTTTCACTTTACACTTAAAGCTCTCTGTTATAGACTCAAACTGTGTTCCCATTGTAAGGGGTTGGGAGCAGTAGGAGGATTGAATACTGTTTGTTTGGTTCAGTCATTTATAATTGTTTTGTTATTGTTGTTGTTGTTATGGAGCGGCCTTGGAGAGTACATTGTTATTGTTACTCAGCTTTTCAATAACCTACAACCACTACAGTGGCGACGAGGATGGGATCATCAGAGCCAAGGATAGTGGGCCAATGTGGCCTGAAGTAGTGGGGATATTGCCAGCCGAGGACATTGCAGCAGAACGGTGATACAGCAGCAACAAGTGGCAGCATGGCATCACAAGGAAGGTTGGAACCTTTCGACCCACGTAAGATTTCTTTGGAGCTCTGGCTAAGCTTGTTGGAAGCCTATTTCGCTCACTTAGGAATTAAAGAGCAAGATAACAAGAGGAATTTCTTGCTAGTGTCCCTGGGATCAAAAACTTACAGTGTTTTAGGTAATGTGTGTGCACCAGATTTACCACACACGAAGCGTTACGACGACTTGGTCGTGGCACTGAAAAGTTATTATGCAGTGAAACCAGCCTACCACCGCAGTTTGTTGGCTTTTCAGCAGAGGAAGAAACAACAGGGTGAGTCCTTGCATGAATTATATACAGATTTAAAAGCGTTGGCTGTGAACTGTACCTTTGGGGGACAATTTGACCCCAGAGTGAGGGACCAGTTGTTTATGGTGGTGGTGGATGAAGTCTATTTTCCTCACCTAGTTGCAGAAAATTTGGATTTGCAAAGTGTGCAGTCTGCAAAACTATTTGACAAACTTTTGAACTTGGAACAGGCATTTGTTACAGATCAGAACTCTGCTCCTGCGGTACAAGTGATTAATGCTGTGAATTGTAAACATTGTGGGTTCCAGCACAGTAGTAGTACTTGTAGGTTTAAAGACTTTTTCTGTAATAAGTGTCATAAGAAAGGCCACTTGAGAAGAGTGTGTAGTGAGAAATTTTCAAAAGTGTCTCCTAAGGCTGTATCAAAATCGAGTATTGAAAAAAAAAAACATGACAGCAAGGACACAGCAGTCACCGAGATATCCTAGAACAAAGTCAATTAAGGTGCTGGATGGCGGTGATAGTTCGGCAGATGAGGAAGTGATGAGCTTATATGCCTTAGAGGATAGTGTTTTCCATGAAGGCAGAGAAATATGGGTTTATCATTAACAATAAACAGGTACCCTTTGAGATTGACAGTGGGGCGTCCATCTCGACTTTATCCAAAGACTGGGTAGAGGCAGTAAAGGGGCACATTGAACCATGTTCTAGGAGGGTAACTGCATATGATAATGGGAAAATAAACCTTCTGGGACAGGTGGTTTTGCCGATAAGATATAATAAATTAGAGGTGTCACAAGTGTTTTATGTAGTGAAATCCAATAATAGTAACTTGTGTGGGAAAGACCTCATGAAAAAGGTAGGGATTTACCTTGCTGGATTGGATGAATCTACCAAAATTAACAAACTAGACAGTGCTGAAGAAATGTTAGATAATTTTAGGGTAGATGCTAGTAAACCTATCTCCAGCATCGTGGCACAAATTCATGTGAAAAGTGATGCTGTCCCTAAGTTTGTGAAAGTAAGGCCAGTGCGTCCATGTATCTAAGGTTGACTCTCTAATTGTAACTGATTCTCTGTCATCCATAAATGCTCTCAACTCATCAAGTATAACTT
>WNWK01048461.1:0-13545 GCA_009830355.1 Cherax destructor
AAACCTGTCCCCCGGGAATGCAGGGGGAGAAATTTTAATTTTACATTGGGGGAAAACCTGGGGGGGATTAGCCCCCAAACTTCCCCCACGAGTGTCCCCCTCGAAAAAAAGACTCACCAGGGATGTAACCCCCCCCAATGAAAAGCAGGGGGTGCCAGTAGCTTTTGGGAAAAACCCCCAATAAGTATGGGGGAAAAGACTGTTCAACCCCCCAGCATACAAAGGGGGAAATTAAAAGACCCCTATTTTAAGCAGGCACTGGACAGGCCAAAGGGGCCTGACCAGCCAGGCTGTGGTTGCCCGTTGGACTGCGTGGGCCAGCAGTAACAGCCTGGTTGATCAGGCTCTGCCCCAACAGGGGGGCTTGGTCACAGCCGGGGCCCAAGGGGCGTTGCCCCCGGGGAACTCCCCCCAGGTAAACTCCAGGTTTGAAATTTGGTGAAAAAAATTGTTTTTTTCTGACCACTAATTTGGGTAGTTAAAATTTGGGAAAAATGGGCAGTTTCTTAAAACTCAATCGATAGAAGAAATGGATTCCCCTGGGAAAATTTTGGATTTTAGTGGACGGAAAAATTTTTGGAATTGGCCAAAAAGGGGTAAAAAGTGGGTGAAATCCCAAAGAAAAACCCGTAAGTTTTCTTCCCCAAATTTAAAATTTTTTGGTGTCGTTATTTTGGAAAAAAGATTCTCTTATCATTTCAAATTTTTTTTTTTTTATAAAAAAAAATTCGATCCTAAACTTTTTTCGAAAGGCCCTTTAAAAGGGGGGGTCTTAAAAACCGTCGGGAAAAAATTTTGCTCAAAACAGGTACCACTGTACATATTGTAATAAACAGAATAGAAAAATCAGCTCAAATTTTCATTTTTGGGGGATATCCCCGGTCAGAGAGCCTGTCAAGTCCAAGTCACTGCAAAAGACGTTGCTAAGGGGGAGGGGGTGTCCCCTGCTTGCACTTTAAAGGGGGGGGTTTGGGTATTGGCTTTTTTGGGGGGGACATCTAAACTGTGGATCTGAGCACCTGAAAAGGAAGGATTATGTATGAGGGGGGAAAAAATGTTGAATGATGAAAGTTTTTTTTTTTTTTTGGGTTTTTTTTTTATTTATAGGACCCCCCCACCGGGGGAAAAAATTCCGACGTGTTAAAAAAAAATACATACATGCATATATGTATATACATACATATATGTATATACATACATATTGTATATACATACATATATGTATATGCATCTATATTATATAAGTGGCCTGACTTACGATATTTTTTTCATTCAGAATGCTGTTCAAGTCCATTACCAAAAAATTTATCTCCTTAAGAAATGTTGTAAAATAGACTAGTCCAGACCCCCAAAATTACATTACAAAAGCTTTTTAAAAAAAATAAACTTACATAAAAGGGTTTTTGGGAATTAAGTCAGTACCACTGTACTACTTTATATGTATATACATACATACTTATATGTATATACATACATATATTATATACATACATATATGTATATACATACATATATGTATATAATATATTATAAAATAAAAACATACATATATGTATATACATACATAATATATGTATATAAGTGGTCCTCGGTTAAATATTTTTCATTCCTTGCAATTAAAAAATTTACCCTTAATTGCAAAATAGACTAGTCCTTTTAGACCCCCAAAAATAATTAAAAAGCATTTAAAAATAAACTTACATGGTGAGGTACCACTGTACATACATATACAGTGGTACCTCGAGTTCGATGGTCCCAAAATCGCCCTTTTATGTAAGTTTTTTTAAATGCTTTGTAAAGTATATTTTTGGGGTGTAAAAGGACTAGTCTATTTACATTATTCCTAGAATAAAGTTTGGTAATGACTGCGCATTCTCGAACAAAAAAAAATATCGTAACTCGAGGTACCACCTGTGTATATACATACATATATGTATATACATACATATACATACATACACAAATACATACATACACAAATACATGCAGGCCCTGCTTTAAGCGTTTGCTAATACAGTGGTTTTCAGTGATACCCATTCTTCATTTATTCAGACTTCCTACTATAAATATTTCACCACTCACTATAAGCCAAGGATGAAAATATTTTAAGGTAAGTAATGTGTATACTGTATATCATTTTAACCCTGTAACTGACCAATCGTAAATCTATGTTCTTACTGGTAGCCTCCAAACGTAGATCATTTTATTTCTCCTGCCTTCCTATTTGGCACTAGAGGCTTGATAGGCATAGTCAGTATAGAATGGGTCCTAAACACTCATGTGCACAGCATTAAAAAAAAATCTGGGACCACTGTACCTTGTGGGAGCACCAGTACAATTGAGCACCAGATAGAGCAAACACATGGCAGACCACAGGGATTCACTAATGCCATGTCATATAACCTCCTTTTAGTAGGAAAGTGATGTTGACCCAAAGTTTGAGATGTATGTGGCCACAAGTGGTTGAGGAAATATAAAACCTAGATAATAACCCATGTAAACATTTGTACCACATCCTTTCAATTTTGATACCACTGGTAATGTCATCCTGCCAGAATATCCTATCACTTATACCCTAAGTAAAGATAACGATTTTGCAGCATGTAATACGTGTTCGGCTGGTTGGCTGGCTGGCGGCCTACCTGCCTGTCTGTCTGTCTCTCTCTCTCTCTGAGGAGAGAGCTACTCATGAACCTGATGTAGTCAGACTTTTGATTAACAGGTATACACAAGTTGCAGAATCGTCATGTCTCACAAATGGAAACATACAACTGTGGCCAAAATGTTTAGCAAGATGAGTATTATTATCAATCATAATGTTTAGATGGACATTATTGTTCTGCTCCCAAACATAATGTCAGTGTTAAGTGTAAGTTTATTGGTAGTCACCCAGGTTGAAATTTTTAAGAGCTCTTCATTAACAGTGTTGCTGAGAGATGCAAGATTTGGGTGGGAGATGACAAAAGTTGTGTCATCAGTGTCTTAAGTTGTTGTACATTTGGAAGGTTGTTGATGTATAAAAGCAAGTAAGGGGGCTAATGGGCCTGTGGAACGTCAGTGTCCAGAAGTTTTGTCCTTTGGAAGCGTGATATGCATGCAAGGGATGGGTTCATCTCTCTGGGGCTGGAGTGGTTGCATTAGCCAATTCGATTGGGGGGTCATTGATGACTTGTCTAGGACTTTAAACTGATTGATTATAGAGGTATGGGTGTTTGTGGGAAGCAATCAGGTTGCAGTACTAAGGTTGAAAACAGCAGATATTACCAGGATACCCCAGGGATATATTTAGAGACAATATTCAAATAAAGTTGCTAGTAAAGGCAAACAATTGTTCAACAAAGAGAGATAGTAGAGGACAATGAGTGACTAGCTCCTTAGGTTTACTATACAAATAGTAGGATTCTAAGAAATAAAATAGATGAGCTAAGACTACTTGCAAGTGCAGGTAATATAGAATATTGCTATAACGGAGATCTGGTTCAACTTGAAAGATAGAGAAATGCCTTCTGAATGCAACATACAGGGTAATAAACTATTCCACACTGACAGGGTCAACAGGAAGAGTGGTGGAGTGGCGATGTATGTCACAGAATCTGTTTGGCTACAGTTTCTCGAGGGTCATGAAAATTAATTTTGGGTGTGATTTACAGGCTGCTATGGGACGAAATTCATAAGGAGTCTAGATATGAAAAATGTTGTGTAAATGGGAAATTTTAACTTTAGACAAATTAATTGGAACAATGTCACAGGAAATCTTGAGTCTAGTGACTTTCTTGATACAGTTTGTGACAGAACCAACTAGAGAAACCTGCTTGACTTGGTTCTTGCCAACAAAGAATCACTAATTAATAATCTTGATGTTAATGATGAGCTTGAGGAAAGCGATCACAAATCACTTAGTTTCAATATACAGTGGCCCCCCCCGGTTAACGAAAAAACTTCATCCCAGAAGCCTGCTCAAGTGCCATTACCGAACGAATTTACTTCCTTAAGAAATAATGTCACGTAGGTTAGTCTATTTCAGACCCTCAAAAATACACTTCCACAAGCACTTACAATATTATACTTACATAATTGTACGATTTCCGGGGTATTCGTTAACCTGACTATGGGTCAGGTAGGTGGTGTTTGTTGCCAATATGATGTTTTTCAGAGCATAGTTGTAGCTGCTCGGACAACTCTTGTTCCGAGTAGGGAAATTAGATCTAACAAAAATGATCCCAAATGGATACACAATGATTAAAACATCTCATTGGTCAAAAGAGAGGCATATATAGGTGTATCAAAAGAGGGGATGAGCAGTTAAGAAATCAATATATTCAATTAAAGAGAGAAATAAAAAAAAGGAATAAGAAAAGCAAAAAGGGATTATGAGGCTAAAGTTGCAAGGTATTTGAAGACTAACCCAAAAGGGTTCTTTCAGGTATACAGAAGTAAGATTAGGGACAAGATACACTCACTTAAGAGTAACTCAGGTCAGATCACTGACAATGATAAAGAAATGGTCAGATCACTGACAATAATAAAGAAATGTATGAACTTTTCAACACTTACTTCCTCTCAGTTTTTACTCAGGAAGATACTAGCAAAATTCCAGAAATAATAAATTATGTAGAACAGGATGATAATAAACTATGCACTAGTGACATGGTCCTCAGACAAATAGAGAAATTAAAACCTAACAAATCCCCAGGCCTTCATGAACTGTTTGCAAGGGTTTTAAAGAAATGTAAAGAGGAACTTAGCATATCTTTGGCTAATCTTTTCAATATATCACTACAAACTGGCATAGTGCCAGACAAGTGGAAAATGGCAAATGTAATACCTATTTACAAGGCAGGTGACAGGTCCTTAGCTTTGAACTATAGACCAATAAGCCTTACCTCCATACGTAGTGGGAAAATTTATGAAATCAATATTTGCCGAGGCAATTCGTAGCCATCTTGAAAGGCATAAATTGATTAATGAATCCCAGCATGAATTTACTAACGAATTTACTAACTTTTTTCACTAAGGTATTTGAGGAGGTAGATCATGGTATTGAATATGATATTGTGTATATGGACTTCAGTAAGGCTTTCAATAGAGTTCCACATCATAGGCTATTGAGAAAACTTAAGGCACATGGGATAGGAAGATTTTTTCCTGGGTAGAGGCATGGTTGACAAATAGGCAGCAGAGAGTTTGCATAAATGGGGAGAAATCAGAATGGGGGCACGTCTCAAACGGTGTTCCACAGGGGTCAGTGTTGGGCCCATTGTTGTTAGATGAGGCAATAAATAGCGACATAAGCAAATTTGCTGATGACACCAAAATAGGCCGTCCAATTCATTCTAATGAGGACATTAGAGCACTCCAGGATGATTTGAATAGACTGGTCAGAGAAATGGCAGATGCAGTTTAATATAGACAAATGCAAAGTTCTAAATGTTGGACAGGAAAATAACCATGCCACATATAAACTAAATAATGTAGATCTTAATTTTACTGATTGCAAAAATGATTTAGGAGTTCTGGTTAGCAGTAATCTGAAACCAAGACAACAGTGCATAAGTGTTCGCAATAAAGCTAACAGAATCCTTGGCTTCATATCAAGAAGAATAAATAATAGAAGTCCTCAGGTTGTTCTTCAACTCTATATATCTTTGGTTAGGCCTCATTTAAATTATGCGGCACAGTTCTGGTCACCGTATTACAGAATGGATATAAATGCACTGGAGAACGTACAAAGGAGGATGCCAAAGTTGATCCCATGTATCAGAAATCTTCCCTATGAGGATAGACCGAGGGCCCTGAATCTGCACTCTCTAGAAAGGCGTAGAATTAGGGAGGATATGATTGAGGTAGGCAATGGGGTCGAAGATGTATGGAGTAGGTTAAAGAATGTAGTGTTAGAGTGTTCAGCAGAAGTTTGTGGTTACAGGAAAGTGGGTGCGGGAGGGAAGAAGAGCGATTGGTGGAATGATGATGTAAAGAGAGTAGTAAGGGAGAAAAAGTTAGCATATGAGAGGTTTTTACAAAGTAGAAGTGATGCAAGGAGGGAAGAGTATATGAAGAAAAAAAGAGAGGTTAAGAGAGTGGTCAAGCAATGTAAAAAGAGAGCAAATGAAAGAATGGGTGAGATGTTATCAACAAATTGTGTTGAAAATAAGAAAAAGTTTTGGAGTGAGATTAATAAGTTGAGGAAGCCTAGGGAACAAATGGATTTGACAGTTAAAAATAGGAGAGGAGAGTTATTAAATGGAGAGTTAGAGGTATCGGGAAGATGGAGGGAATATTTTGAGGAGTTGTTAAATGTTGATGAAGACAGGGAAGCTGTGATTTCGTGTATAGGGCAAGGAGGAATAACATCTTGTAGGAGTGTGGAAGAGCCAGTTGTGAGTGTGGGGGAAGTTCATGAGGCAGTGGGTAGAATGAAAGGGGGTAAGGCAGCTGGGATTGATGGGATAAAGGTAGAAATGTTAAAAGCAGGCGGAGATATAGTTTTGGAGTGGTTGGTGCTAATATTTAATACATGTATGGAAGAGGGTAAGGTACCTAGGGACTGGCAGAGAGCGTGTATTGTTCCTTTGTATAAAGGCAAAGGGGACAAAAGAGAGTGCAAAAATTATAGGGGAATAAGTCTGTTGAGTATACCAGGTAAAGTGTATGGTAGAGTTATTATTGAAAGAATTAAGAGTAAGACGGAGAGCATAATAGCAGATGAACAAGGTGGCTTTAGGAAAGGTAGGGGGTGTGTAGACCAAGTGTTTGTAGTGAAACATATAGGTGAACAGTATTTGGATAAGGGTAAAGAGGTTTTTGTGGCATTTATGGATTTGGAAAAGGCGTATGATAAGGTGGATAGGGGGGCAATGTGGCAGATGTTGCAGGTGTATGGAATAGGAGGTAGGTTACTGAAAGCAGTGAAGAGCTTTTATGAGGATAGTGAGGCTCAGGTTAGAGTGTGTAGGAGAGAGGGAGATTATTTCTCGGTAAAAGTAGGCCTTAGACAGGGATGTGTGATGTCACCGTGGTTGTTCAATATATTTATAGATGGGGTTGTAAGAGAAGTGAATGCGAGGGTCTTGGCAAGAGGTGTGGGGTTAAAAGACAAAGAATCAAATACAAAGTGGGAGTTGTCACAGTTGCTTTTTGCTGATGACACTGTGCTTTTGGGAGATTCTGAAGAGAAGTTGCAGAGGTTGGTGGATGAATTTGGTAAGGTATGTAAAAGAAGAAAATTGAAAGTGAATATAGGAAAGAGTAAATTGATGAGGGTAACAAAAAGATTAGGTGACGAAAGATTGGATATCAGATTGGAGGGAGAGAGTATGGAGGAGGTGAATGTATTCAGATATTTGGGAGTGGACATGTCAGCAGATGGGTCTATGAAGGATGAGGTGAATCATAGAATTGATGAGGGGAAAAGGGTGAGTTGTGCACTTCAGAGTCTGTGGCGACAAAGAACTTTGTCCGTGGAAGTTAAGAGGGGAATGTATGAGAGTATAGTTATACCAACACTCTTATATGGGTGTGAAGCATGGGTGATGAATGTCACAACGAGGAGAAGGCTGGAGGCAGTGGAGATGTCATGTCTGAGGTCAATGCGTGGTGTGAATATAATGCAGAGAATTCGGAGTTTGGAAATTAGGAGGAGGTGCGGGATTACCAAAACTATTATCCAGAGGGCTGAGGAGGGGTTGTTGAGGTTATTCGGACATGTAGAGAGAATGGAACGAAACAGAATGACCTCGAGAGTGTATAAATCTGTAGTGGAGGGAAGGCTGGGTAGGGGTCGGCCTAGGAAAGGTTGGAGGGAGGGGGTAAAAGGGGTTTTGTGTGCGAGGGGCTTGGAGTTCCAGCAAGCATGCATGTGTGTATTTGATATGAGTGAATGGAGACAAATGGTTTTTAATACTCGACGTGCTGTTGGAGTGTGAGCAAAGTAACATTTATTAAGGGATTCAGGGAAACCGGCAGGCCGGACTTGAGTCCTGGAGATGGGAAGTACAGTGTCTGCACTCTGAAGGAGGGGTGTTAATGTTGCAGTTTTATAACTGTAGTGTAAAGCACCCCTCTGGCAAGACAGTGATGGAGTGAATGATGATGAAAGTTTTTTTTTTCGGGCCACCCTGCCTTGGTGGGAATCGGCCGATGTGTTAATAAAAAAAATAATGATTGAGGTGTATAAATGGAAAACAGGAATAAATGGGATGTAAATATCATGATAAAAATATCTAGCCTAGACATGACTCGCAGTAATGGCTTTAAGTTGGAAAAATTCAGATTTAGGAAGGATATAGGAAAGCACTGGATTGGTAATAGAGTTGTGGATGAGTGGAACAAAGTCCTGAGTATCGTCATAGAAGCTAGGATGTTGCGTAGTTTTAAAAATAGGTTAGATAAATACATGAGTGGGTGTGAGTTGGACATAACTAGCTTGTGCTACTAGGTCAGATGCCTTGTTCCTTCTTTAAGTGAATGTGACCTGACCTGACTAGGTTAGGGCATTGGCTTAAGCTGGTAGGAGAATTGGACCTGCCTCACATGGGCCAGTAGGCCTGCTGCAGTGTTCCTTCTTTCTTATGTTCTTCTTAACTCTTTCATTGTCGGTCCTGCTGTACTATGGCTCTGAAGCCAGGGTCAGTCCCGTTGTACTACTCTATGAGCTGAGCTCACTCGTATAAGCTGTGAGTAGTAAATTTGGGCCTAGATATGAGAGAATTGGTCTATGCAGTAAGTGTGCACCATATAAAAAAATTCTGCAGCACGCAGTGCATAATGAGAAAAAACTCTGCGATTTTGGTTTAAAACAGCGACTTTGCAGTGTATTTTTGTATGGTTTTTATGGTTGTATTCTCTGTTTCTTGGTCACATTCGATAGACTGGAAGATATATTACAGAAATAGAGATGATTTTCATTGGTTTCAGGACTGATAGTAGCTTGAAATTGAGTTTATAGTAGTAGAAATGTTAGAGTTTTGCCAATATTCCAGAGTACACAAATGACATCACTCCTCCAATATGTGTCCAACCTGCCAGTCTAATATGAATTTAGGAATGCACTGACATTATTTATACAATTATTACAATGATGCAGTAGTCTGCATAACATTAAATCTTCTATTTTTTGTGTAAATAAAAATTCAAAATGGAAAGCAAGCATAATATAAGAGGGGCCTGGAGATGTGACTAAGGAAAAGAGGAAATGTCTACATTGTTTATTTTGGACCCTATTTTTAAATTGGCAATTTTTTAATTTTGTGAGAAATTGACCACATTACCAACCACCACCCAAAGTGCTAACCTAGATCCATCCCCCAGCCCTAGAGCTACTGCCTACAGCACTGGTGCTGGCCCAGACTCAGCCCCCAGCCCAAGTGTTGACTCAGAATCAGCCCCCAGCCTTAGTGCTAGTCCAGACTCTCCTAGGGACTCTACCACAGTCACCACTAAAACCATCATTGCGTAAGACCATAGCCACCCCATCCTTGAAGCAGGATGGGGTGGCCCTGGCTTGGCTACTGAGGATTATAGTGCAGTCCTAGAAACTGCACAAATTGAAAACACACCTACCACAAATTCTACCCAACCAAAAGCGAAATGGTGCAAATTCTATGTTTTGGGCTTATGTAAGCATGGAATATCAGAAAAACCAAATGGGACATGTAACTTTGAACATCCCAAAAAATGTCGTGATTTCCTGTCTAAAGGAGTGTGTCATTCTCCCTCCTGCAGATTCTTTCACCCAGAAATGTGCCACTTTTCAGTCCTCTAAAAACAGTGCTAAAATACCAAATGCCCTGCATACCATCTAAAAGGGACCAGGAGGTACAGATCTCATAAGACAAACAATAGTAGTTATGACAATCCCACTTCAAGTGATTTTTTAGTGGCAGGAAACGAAGAAAGAAAATGGAAGGAAATAACAAAAATAGTCTACCACCTTGGAGCCTTGTTGGACTGGAGGCACAGCCAGTGGCTCCCCATGGCCCTCCAGAACCACAACTACTGATGCCAACAACAAAATTCTCCCAACACATTTGCTTATATACAGGGCCTTAAGCCATCCACAACAACAAAATACCTTTTATGAGTGGACTTCTAGATTCGAGATGTATCAGATACGTATATGCATCCACGGAACATCTCTACTGCCTAGTAGAGATGTATCGGATATCTGCATCCGCAGAACGTCCGCACAATTTCTTACGTCTGCATCCACATTTCACTGTAAACAGATATCCACATATTCATCTGCATCAACAAAAAATGTAAGACATCGTCATACACATCCGCATCCACGGATATCTAAATTTTCACATCCGATACATCTCTATTCTAGATTAGTCAAATGCGATGTTTGCAGCCTTCACAGAGACCCACACAAAAGATCACTTTGACAACGAAATATGGATAAATGGGTACAACCTTTTTAGATGTGACAGATAAAACAGGCAACAAAGGGAAGTTGGCCTGTATGTCAAAGAGTTGCTCATCTGCACAGAGATGTTGAACACCACAAATGATGTACTTGAAGTTCTAACAATAAAGATCGAGAACCAAAACCTAGTCATCGTGGTCCTCTTTAAGGGGGGCTCCTTGTCAAGGTAAACAAGGTCTGAGGAGCGGTAAAGAGGCTATCGGTCTGAGGAATTGGACCTCTTGGTCTTCTTCCTCAGACTGAACCTAATTACCCCCAATCCCCCCTCCCCTATCCCATCTACCCCATCCTCCCTTTTTCCCTTTCCTCCTCATCCCTCCCTTATTCCCTTCCCATTTTCAGCCTTTGGGATTCTCTCCACAGGCATTCTGGTTCCTAGGTAGGGGAAAGGGTACCGTGGTCCATCCCATTCCATTGAGGTTCGTAGTGGTGGTGTAGTTTGCCGTTAAATCTGGATCACCTGGGGATGTCCCAATCCCTCTCCGGTCTTCCGGGGGGGTGGCTTTTGGGTGTCTTTTGGGCGATTGGTGTATCTCTGGAGGCCACCTTTCGGATTCCGAGGGTGGTAGCCAAAGGAGGTATGCTTTGTGGTGGGTGTCCTGCTGCCCTCTCTTTTGTCCACCGAGGTGGCTCTGTGGATGTGAGGTTGCTATCCCAGATTGCTGGTTCACTGGCATGAAGGGTAGGGTATGGCACAGGTTCCATGCCGCATCTGCACTACTTGCGGTGCTGAGGGCCTCGTGGGCACAGAGGGAGATGCATGCCCCTTTCATTCCTCCTAGGAGCTATTCCTCCACATTCCCCCCCTTTTTTTATTCTTTTTTTTTTCTAAAAACAAAAAGAAAGAAATAACCTAACCATGGATGTCCCACTCCGGGAACCTACTACCCCCGGGCCTCTTTCTGATACTGCACCCTGTTCTGACCCTGCCTCGTTCTTGGACCACTCTTCGGACACTTCCAATACCCCTGTACTTCTTGCTGGTGCCGGTTCATCACCTGCTTCAGGTACCGGGGTTCCGACTGGCCCCTTTGATACATCTGACCTTTGCTCTTCTTTGAGCATGCTTCTGGCTTCTTCCTTAAACACTTTATTTCACACTACACAATGGACTAAGTTTTTTACTATGAGACCGACTTCTTCTACTGCCTATCTTTCCGATCATAGTATTGGTAAGGCGCTCCTACTCCATGTGGGTAAAGATATCTCCTTTCACGCTCTCAAGAGCGCACACGCATCATCATGGTCCAGAATGCTAGCCAAGCTCGCGATATTTCTCTCCTTACGACCATAGATGCTATTCCTGTCACTATTGAAAACATCATTCTCTCAATTCTTGTAGTGGTACTGTCATTCTACCCCATACCATTGTCCAACAGAATTTCCAGACATGTGGTGGTGACATTCTGGAGCAGCTTGAGCTCCAAGACCTCCCTATCCTCGAAGTTGACACTTTTGTCCTCCCTGCCCGTCGGCAAAGACGATATCCTTGCAATATTGCTCGCTTAACATTTGACTGCCGTGAACTTTAACCCTCGGTCTACATTGTGGGACACCGTTTACAAGTTCGAAAGGTGACCTCTACACCGCAACAGTGTAGAAACTGCTGGCAGGTCCATGGCCGAATGCCCAGTCTGTGGTGGCGACGACCATGCTAATCCTTCTTGTAGTCTACCTCCCTCTTGCCTTAATTGTAGTGAGGCGCACCCATCTTACTCTTGCCATTGTCAAGTTTACTTAAATGAGCCTGAAATCCGTAGTCTCAAAGAGGCGGAAGGCTTCCCATATGCTATGGCTGTCTCTCATCTACACCTTCAAGGGAGACTTCCCCGTATTTCCTATTCTCGCATTGCTAAACGTCCCCCCACTTCTGGGGTTCCAACTCCTGCAGCTTCCTCTGTGGTCACCCCATCCTCAGTCACCCCTGTCTCGAATTCTTTTGCTGTCCTGGGCTCTGAGGTCCCTACCTCGGCACCCCATTCTGTTCTCATCTCTTCCTCTACTCACTCACACGCTTCTGTGTCTACATGCCCTAGTCCAACACCTCCTCCTTACCGCCCCTCTACTTCTCAGAAGTCCACCAAAAAATCCCCATTGTTAAACTCTCCTCTCACCCCTCCTTTCCTTCTCCAACCTGCACATTTTTTCCTTCCCAGTTTCTGTGCCTGGTTCCTCACCTCCAATTAGTTCTGTTATGTGTGTGTGTGTGTGTGGAGGTTCATCTTCCTCCTTGTTCAATACCTTCCCCTGTCCTCTCCCAAGTTTCTCCCTCTACTGCCCCTTCCCAGGTCGCTTCCACTCCTGTCCCCTCCCAAGCCCCTTCGACAGTTTCCTCTTCCATTTCCTCACCCCCTACTTTAGTACAGTCCATAGTTTTCCCGATTGTTGCTCACCCTCCTCCTCCTTCCATCTCTAATGTGGTCCCACATCCTGCGTCTTTGTCCTCTGAAACACTAGAAGCTTGTAGTGATACTGCTCTTGTGGAGAGCCGCAGCAGGACACAATACTGCACCACCTCAGGGGGCCCCTTACAATAACAACAAACAGTACGGCGATGGCCCAGCATGGCGTGTGGTCTCTCTCTTACACAAATACATTCGTGATGCAGATTACATGGTAAGCTTAAATATGTCGCCAGTAGCTATAGCTTTTCTGAGGACATATGCCTCTTTAAGGGGGGCTCCTTGACGTGGTAAAGAGGCTATCGGTCTGAGGAATTGGACCTTTTGGTCTTCTTCCTCAGACCGAACCTAATTACCCTCCAATCCCCCCTCCCTTTTCCCATCTCCCCCATCCTCCCTTTTCCTTTCCTCCTCCTCCTCCTCATCCCTCCCTTATTTCCTTCCCAGTTTTACCCTGGGAGCTTCTCTCCTCAGGCATTCTAGTTCCTAGGTAGGGGGAAGGGTATCGTAGTCCATCCCATTCTGTTGAGGTCCTTGGCGGTGGTGTAGTTTGCCGTGGAATCTGGATCGCCTGGGGATGTCCCGATCCTCTCCGGTCACCCGGGGTGGCTTTGGGTATCTTTCGGGCGACGGGTGTATCTCTGGAGGCCACCTTTCGGATTCCGGGGTGGTGGCCGAAGGCGGTATGCTTTGTGGCGGATATCCGGCCGCCCTCTC
>WNWK01048462.1:0-13544 GCA_009830355.1 Cherax destructor
TCAGTGTGTGTGGGAGAGGCGGGTTGTCAGTGTGTAGAGGGGGGAGTGGGTGGGGGGAGAGGCGGGGAGCGGTGGGGGAAAAGGCGGGATATCGGGGTGGGGTGGGGGAGGGGGCGGGGTCAGGGTAGGGGGGAAAAAGGGGGTGGTAATCATGGGGGGAAAAAGGGGGTTAAAATGAAGGGGGTGGGGAGAGGCGGGGGAATATCGGTGGGGTTGGGAGAGGGGGGATGTCAGTGTGTGTGGGAAGGCGTGGTATATCAGTATGTGTGGGGGAGGGGGCGTGGATGTCAGTGTGTGTGGGAGGGGGGTGGGTCGGGGGTTTTGGGGGGAAGGCGTTGTCAGTGTGGGGGGAAAATTGGCAGTTGTGGGGGTTGGGAGGGGGGGGAAAATGCGTTTTATGGGGGAGGCGGGTTTAATCGGGGGTGTGGGGGAGAGGGGGGGATGTCAGTGTGTGGGGGAGAGAGGGGGGGGAGGGTCGGGGGTGTGTGGGAGGGGGGCGGGGTTTGGGTCAGTGGTGGGGGGAGAGAGGGGGAGGGGCCAGTGTGGGGAGAGAGAGGCGGGGTAGCAGTGTGGGAGAGAGGGGGGGAGGGTCTGGGTGTGGGGAGAGGGGGGGAAGGTAAAGTGTGGGAGAGAGGCGGGGTATGTCAGTGTGTGGGGAGAGGGGGGTATGTCAGTGTGTGGGGGAGAGAGGGGGGTTGTCAGTGTGTGGGGGGAGAGAGGCGGGGGGGGGTGCTGTACAGAATTATCGAACTCCCTTTTTCATATTGTAGTGAAATTGAATAAAGGATCACGAATGCTGTAACTAACTGTTAAATATTTATATAAAAAGCAGTCAAATGCCTCCCTTCCCCTCTGGGACTTTAATCAGTCGCCCATCCTTCCGCAAACGGAGATGCTGGACCCTACTAAAGGGGGTCATTTATGTGCCTATGGTCGACAATATTTATAATTTTTCACTATTATGATAGTGGGATGGTCACTCTCTTTTTCCCCCCCACCACCCGGGAAACCAGCGCCACATCCAAACCCGCACCATACACACCTGAAGCCGCACCACACACCCCCAAACCAGCCAAAACACCTGAAGCCAGTGCCAAAACCAAACCAGCGCCACACACACCTGAAGCCAGCGCCACACACCCTTTTAAGCCAGCGATAAACACCTGAAGCCAGCGATACACACCTGGGAAACCAGCGCTACACACACCGGGAAACCAGGCTACAAACCCGGGAAACCAGCGCTACACACCCTGAAGCCAGCCACACACCCCCCTGGCCAACCGAAACACACCTGAAGCCAGCCTACAACACCTTTAAGCCAAATACAACACCGGGCCAAAAGGGACACACCTGAAGCCAGCGCTACCCCCCGAAGCCCGGGTACACACCCCCCAAACCAGCGCTACACACCCAAATTTTCTGAACAGTGAAAGTTCAGGAAAAAAGGAAACATATTTTTTAAAATTTTAAAAAGAACATTAATAATTTGATTTAGATTCATCAGTTCTTACTAAAATATTTGTCTATCTAATTTTTTAAGTTTTAACGAAATAGAATCAATAAACCCCAATAATCTATTCTAGGAGAAGGTTTAAATTTTGAAATTTTTGCCCGGGGTGGTCAATTAACATGTTGGGAAATACTTGTTATGCAGGCCAAAAATAACCCAAAAATTTAAAAAAAAAACTCATCTTAATGAACCCCCAGACAGTAGTCAATCAAGGGGTTAAAAGGGCAAAATTGCAAAAAATGTCTTTTTAAAGTAACTTTAGGTAGCTTTATAAATTGGATGGACAGGTGCTAGTGGAAATTTACTGGAAACCCGTGTGACGAGACCACTGTGCCTCCCAGTGACGGGCTGGGCTAGTGGGGACGTGGACCACTGTGCCTCCAGTGTGACGGATGGACCAATGTGACGTGGACCAATGTGTCCCCAGTATTTACTTGTCTCGCTGTAATCAAAATTTTCCCGTAACAGTTGCTACAGTCTGCTGTCTGCCAGCCATTATGAGTTCACATGCAAAATTAGTGAACGTTATCTAAACATTGATGGAGAGAGAGAGAGAGAGAGAGAGAGAGGGAAAAAAAATAACTTAATTTCCATGAGATGTTAATGTTGTTACTCATTATTTCCCTGTTGTTAAGTTCTCTCTCTCTCTTCTATATATATATATATATATATATATATATATATATATATATATATATATATATATATTTTTTAAGAACATAAGAACATAAGAAAGGAGGAACACTGCAGCAGGCCTGTTGCCTACTAGGCAGGTCCTTCAATCCGTCCACTAACAGAATATTTGCTCAACCCAATTTTCAATGCTACCCAAGAAATAAGCTTTGACAATTCTCCCCACTCATGCGCGAGTCCCCAAATCAACCCTCTCACTCTGAATTTACCCAACCTAAATTTGAAACTCCCCAAAGGTCCTATTTAATACTACTAGGCAGACTGTTCCACTCATCAACTACCTATTTCCAAACCAATACCCCTATATCCTTTCTAAATCTAAACTTATCTAACTTGAATCCATTATGCGGGTTCTCTCTTGGAGAGTATCCTAAAGACCTTATTTATATCCTTTGTTAATACCCATTTTCCACTTGTATCCTCGATCATGTCTCCCCTCATTCTACGTCTTACAAGTGAATGTAATTTTAGGGTCTTCAATCTTTCTTCGTAAGGAAGATTTCTAATGCTATGTATTAATTTAGTCATTCTACGCTGAATGTTTTCTAACGAATTTATGTCCATTCTGTAATATGGAGCCAGAACTGAGCTGCGTAATCTAGGTGAGGCCTTACTAATGATGTATAAAGCTGTAATATAACCTCTGGACTTCTGTTGCTAACACTTCTTGATATAAATCCCAGTAATCTATTTGCCCCATTACGCACGCTTAGGCATTGCTGTCTTGGTTTAAGGTTGCTGCTACCATCACCCCCCAAATCCTTCTCCCAATCTGTATGGCTAAATTCTACGTTATTTAACTTAATTGGATGGGGTCCACCTCTGTGCAAATTTTGGGACCATAGCCTCGGGAAGTGGATAAAAAAGGTTCAAAGGAAGAAAATTTGGTTTCTTCCGAAGTCATTTCAATATTCAAATAAGTATACATATATATATATATATATATATATATATATATATATATATATATATATAAAACAGTTTTTTAAAATAATATGAAAATTTCTTTTGGTTTATATAAATTGGTTCATTTATAATTAATAAAAATTTGGGGAAAAATTTAATGATAAATTTGATAATCTTAATTCTTGGGAAGAGTTTCAGGTCCTTTCTTATGTTCCTCTTCCAAAATCTGAGATGTTACGCTACTGTGAGGTGTTGTCTTTTTTATTGATGTGACTGTGAGGTGTATTCTGCCCTTTATAACCTTCTCACGTTACCTTTTTTAGTTCCTTGATAATTAGTATCACGAAACCCTTTGGGAAATTTTTCTATTTTTTATAGTGGTTGTTTTGCATATTTTTATATCACCCGTTTATGTGATCTTTTTCATATATATATATATATATATATATATATATATATATATATATATATATATATATATATATATATATATATATATATATATATATTAATTTTAAAAAAATCCAGTAAACATGATAAAAAATTCAAAACACTTTTTTCACTATCAATTAAGGGAAAATTTATATGTTACTTGGGGGTGTCAAAAACGCTTAATTCTTCTATTTTTTATAGTGGTTGTTTGCTATATAAATTTTTATATATATATATATATATATATATATATATATATATATATATATATATATATATATATATATATATATTTTGTGTGTGTGTGTGTGTGTGTGTGTGTAAATGCTAGGGTGTTGGGGAGAGGGTGGGTTTAAATTATTGAGAATTAAATGCAAAATGGGAGTTGACACAGTTACTTTTGCTGATGATACTGTGCTTATGGGAGATTCTAAAGAAAAGTTGCAAAGGTTAGTGGACGAGTTTGAGGGGGTGTGTAAAGGTAGAAATTTAAAAGTGAACATAGATAAGAGTAAGGTGATGAGGGTATCAAACGATTTAAATAAAGAAAATTGGATATCACATTGAAGAGAGGGATTATGGAAGAAGTAAATGTTTTCAGATATTTGGGAGTTAACGTGTCAGCCGATGGGTTTATGAAGGATGAGGTTAACCATAGAATTGATGAAGGAAAAAGGTGAGTGGTGCGTTGAGGTATCTGTGGAGACAAAAAACGTTATCCATGGAGGCAAAGAAGTACAAAAGTATAGTGGTACCAACACTCTTATATGGGTGTAAGCATGGTTGCAAATGCAACCCATGCTTATATCCCCCGTGCATATAACATCTTCAACCCCACTTCCGATATAACATCTTCCCCTTCGTCATATAACATCTTCAACACCACTTCCGTGCATATAACATCTTCAACACCACTTCCGTGCATATAACATCTTCAACACCACTTCCTGCATATAACATCTTCAACACCACTTCCGTGCATATAACATCTTCAACACCACTTCCGTGCATATAACCTCTTCAACACCACGTCCGTGCATATAACATCTTCAACACCACGTCCGTGCATATAACATCTTCAACACCACGTCCGTGCATATAACATCTTCAACACCACGTCCGTGCATAAACATCTTCAACACCACGTCCGTGCATATAACATCTTCAACACCACTTCCGTGCATATGACATCTTCAACACCACGTCCGTGCATATAACATCTTCAACACCACGTCCGTGCATATAACATCTTCAACACCACTTCCGTGCATATAACATCTTCAACACCACGTCCGTGCATATAACATCTTCAACACCACCACCGTGCATATAACATCTTCAACATCACCTCCGTGCATATAACATCTTCAACATCACCTCCGTGCATATAACATATTCAACATCACCTCCGTGCATATAACATCTTCAACATCACCTCCGTGCATATAACATCTTCAACATCACCTCCGTGCATATAACATCTTCAACATCACCTCCGTGCATATAACATCTTCAACATCACTTCCGTGCATATAACATCTTCAACACCACCACCGTGCATATAACATCTTCAACATCACCTCCGTGCATATAACATCTTCAACATCACCTCCGTGCATATAACATCTTCAACATCACTTCCGTGCATATAACATCTTCAACACCACTTCCGTGCATATAACATCTTCAACACCACTTCCGTGCATATAACATCTTCAACACCACCACCGTATATAACATCTTCAACACCACCACCGTGCATATAACATCTTCAACTCGCCAAGACTTGACACTGCCGAGAAAACACCTCCAAACACGTATTTCAGAACACCAGTACGCCAGCAGAGTGAATGACTTGAGGAATGCCTGTGTTTTACACCGAAACTCGCTGTATAACCCTTGTGGTTTAGCGCTTCTTTTGATTATAATAATAATAATACACCGAAACTCCGACAACCATTTAATCAACTACAGAGACTCAAGACACTCTGGGAGGATCTTGTTATCATCACTCATCTGTATCCTAAAATTTCCACCCCAACAACGTCTTTTTCAACACAGGTGAACACCTTGCCAGGAGACTTCACCCTTATCCTACACAGAAACAAACCCTGCCCCTGCCGGGCACATCCTTTTTAAATCCAACTTCTGGTCAGCAATTAACTTCAACCTTCTCACCTGATCCCTTTACGTACTCTCTGTTAGGTAGATCTGTTTTGACTTGATAAACAACTTGGGGGGGAAACGTAGTCAATAAAGGATCACATATCATATGTGTCTATTTTTCCACCGATATGTAGAGGGAAGAATAACATGAGGACTTCTGTTATTTATACCTCTCATATAAAGTTTAAAATTATTTGTTTAATAAAATTCGCACCGCTGTCTTCATAAGATTACTACTAACCAGAACTCCCAAAAAACTTTTCGATTCAGGGGATTAAGATCTACATTATTCGTTTATAAGTGCCATTATTTTTTCTTTTTCCCAAAGGGTTGATTTTATTTGTCACATTGTGTCCTGCGAATTTAAACCAAAGGTTTTTGGTGTCATCGGCAAACCTGTTCATTGTAGTAATGTTCTAGAATTACCGATAATATGTTATAAAAAAGGGCCCATGTGCAATTAATGCTTTTATCATTGTGGCAACGTTACAAGTAGGGTAGTGTCCCCAGGACGGGTCCCGGCCCGGGTCTTCTCCATGCGGTTACCCGAGTCTTGGGACGCACAGATTGTATATATAGGTATAGGAATGAGATGTCGAAGCATAATATAATCTATGAATGTAGTCGTAGAAGTGTTAGTAGTATCAGTGGTATCCGTATTAGTGGTAATAACAGTAGTACTTGTAGTAGTATTAATAGTGGCCTGGTGGCCAGTGGCCTGGTGGCTAAAGCTCTCGCTTCACACGGCGAGGGTCCGGGTTCGACTCCCGGCAAGTTAAGAAACACTGGGCGTGTTTCTGGCACCGATTGTCTATATTCCCCATCAGTAAAATGGATACCTGGGTGTTAGTCGAATGGTGTGGGTCGCATCCTGAGATAAAACTGACCTAATTTGCCCGAAATGCTCTGCATAACAAGCGGCTTTCTATATAGTAGTATGTCATTGATGTCAGCTAGGCGTGTATACCTTGTACATGTACTTGTAGTAAATAAAGATATTATATAATTATATTAGCAGTATTACTGGTAGTAGTAGCAGCTATGTGACGACGGCAGGGTTTATTGTTATGAGGAGAATTCTTGCTAATATTTTAGAGATGACGAAGCTGCCTTTATTCTGTTTAATTGTGTTAGAAATGGTGTTTAATGGCGATTCTAGGCATTTACGTGTTCGGAAATTGGGTTCTATAATCACAAGGTGGGCGTCGTGGAATTTCAACAGGTGATTGGTGGAATTCCAGTGTTGCACGCTGGCGTGCTTCGAGGTTTCTTGCTGTTTTGCAGACATATATTCTGCCACAGCCTCCACAGGGTATAGTAAACTCCTGCACTAACTGGTTCAAGGTTCATCAATTTTGTCCTAGTGAGGTTTTGTATTAGTGAGGTTTTTTTTTTGGAGGTACTGGTTTTGATAGCGACTCTAGTGTTAGCTTGTGCGAGTACTTTAGAGACGCTCAATGCATCCTGGTTATTGTTAGGAATAGTGTTAGTGCGTAGAGATTTGATGAAATGATGAGCTCTTTTCTTGCAGTCTTTGATGAAAAAGAAAGGAAAATGTAGCTCTGTGAAGGTTTGGTGTAGTATGTACATTCCTCTTCAAGTCGGGACTACGAATTCGAAATGCTCTTTGGAAAAATCCTATGATGATGCCTCTTCTGGTCTTAGTATCATTACTGGAATGGAAGTGTATGAAATCGTTTATGGTTGTAGGCTTGAAATAAATGGTATAAAATACGACACAATGGAAAATAAACACATAAGCAGTATAATGTGATCCTTTATTGACATTATACTGCTTATGTGTTTATTTTTCCATGTTGTAGGCTTCCTGGAAACTTGAACCTTCGAGTTCTATCTACTTTGTGAATGAGGACTCAAGAAAAGGTAACTTGTCATAGGACTTTTCTTCAATTGTAAACAGGATGGCCCGTTGACCTGCGCTGAGCTTTCCTTGAAAAGTCTGCATATCAAAAAGTTTGGGAGTTATTATGAGGACGTCGTCCACGTAACGTAACCATGTGACGCTGGTGGGGATGATGGTGGCGAAGTGTTCAGCTTCGAGGTGTTTCATATACACGTTAGCTAAGACGCTGTGATAGGGACCCCACTCCCATACCAGAGGTTTGTTTGTAGAGCCTTTTGCTGAAGTTAATTAGGTCCACGAACTCTCCGGGAGGTCGGGAAGGTTGAAACCTTCACAAATACTTGAACGCACTAATGAAGGGAAGGAACTTGGGCACTTGATACCTAGCAACCCAAAACCAGCGCACATGTATGGACTGCTTAGGAGCCACAATTACAATATTCCTCTTAGACCAGTCACTTCAGGTATACGCAGTGCACCACACAAATTTGCCGGAGTTCTTGCCTAAAATCTTTCTTGAAGGGTCGCCACCCACTATTACCCATCATTTTCAACCCCCAAGGCAGAATGGGTTTAGAGGAGGTCGGTCCTGCCTCTCCCAACTACTGGACAACTATGACATGGTGCTGGATGCTCTGGAGGAAAAAGAAGATACTGATGTAATGTATGCAGACTTCGTGAAAGCCTTCAACAAGTGCGATCATGGTGTAATAACACATAAAATTCTTGATAAAGGAATAACAGGAAAAGTGGGTAGATGGATCTATAACTTCCTAACAAATAGAACACAAAGAGCAATAGTCGACAGACAAAAAGCCAAAGGCGGCTACAGTGAAAACCTATGTTCCACAAGGAATAGTACTTCTCCTTTCCTGTCCCTCATCCTCATATCCGACATAGACAGAGATCAAAGTCACAGCACTGTGTCCTACTTTACGGATGACACCGAATTTGCATGAGTGTCATCCGTCGAACACACAGCAAATTCCAAGCGAACATCAACCAGATCTTTAAATGGGCCACAAAAAAACAATATGAAGTTTAATGAAGACAAATTTCAATTACTCCGCTATGGAAAAAATGCACTAGCAGGGAACGCAGCTACAAAAATCCTAGCAAAAAAATCCATTCTGTGCAAATTCTATGCCTTGGGTATCTGAGGCATGGTATCTGCAAAAACCAGGTAGGACTTACACTTTTAACCATCCCAAAATCCCGCACCACATGACAACAAGAGGTGCAACTATTCTTTTTGTAACTTATGTAACCCCGAAATGTGTCACTGACAGTCCATGAAAGTAAATGCTACAACGTATATTGCCAGGCACATCATCTAAAGGGAACAAGAAGACACAGCTCACCCAGACAACCTCACCAGAGAAGGAGGTTTTTTTAGTGCCTGAAGTAAAAGACTGATAAGAAATGACAGAAATCCTACACCAACTGAAAACACTTCTGTAACAGAGGCATAGCCATTAGTTTCCACTCCAGAACAACAGATATTAATGCCAGCAAACATAACCCACCTAAATACCATAAATATAACGACATTTATCTTTGTAAATATACAGGGTCTAAAGCCGTCAACAAACAACAAAATACCTTACATCAACGGACTGCCTACGGATTCAAATGCTTTTACAGAGACCCACATAAAGGATCATTATGACAACGAAATGTGGATCCCAGGTTATAACCTATTCAGATGCGACAGACTAAACAGGCAACAAGGGGGTTCCCTGTCGTCACAGAGTCGCTCATTTGCTCAGAACTACTAAACACCTCAAATGATGTAGTTGAATTTTTGGGCCCAAAAGATCAAACCAAAACCTTGTCATTGTTTGTATACAAGCTTCAGACGCAACTTCCCAACAATACCAGGAACAGCCTTTTGATAACTGACAACTGTCTGAAAATCCCCCCAACCCTGCCCCAAACATCTTGCTACTGTGGGATTTCAACTTGAGACACCTAAAAGTGTAGCAAATAATTTTTTAGCAGAGATTACCCCATGAGGCAGCTCAGAAAAAAATTCACACACTGACACGAGCTACTAAATCCTTAAACCAGCAAATATTAGAGCCAACAAAACTAGAAAATATGCTGGACCTCATCTTAACTAACAACGATGATCTGATTGATACGTAATTTAACCGTATCAAAGACAATACACCAGATCACAACATAACAGAGGTGCAGACATGTATGCACAGGGCTCCTGGTCAGCAAAAGGGTTCAGTTATGAGGGTACCTTACAAAATTCAACTTCAGTAACAAAAACATACAATGGGAACAAGTCAACCATGTCCTAAATTAAACAAAGCTGGGAAGATATCCTAAACAACACGGATCCGAACCTTTGTCTAAAAAAAATCAATTCTCCACGCACTAACACTACTCCCAACAAAGTTATAATAATTTCCAACGGCCATGTTGCACTGAACGTCTCTATAGTACTTGCGCAACCAGTACTTCGATTAACAACCCGACCAGAATAATAATAATAATAATAATAATAATAATAATAATAATAATAATAATATAATATCTTTTTCTACAAAATACAAGTACAGTCCCAGCTGACATCAATGACGTACTACTATATAGGAAAAACGCTTCTTTTGCTTTGGAAAATTTTGGCAAATTAGGTTTTTGTTTTTTGGATGCGACCCCGCCAGTCCACTAACACCCCCGGTACCCATTTTAAATGGGTGAACGGGATAGGGACAGCAGGTGTCTTATAGAAACACGTCCCTAATGTTTTTCAGACGTACCGGAGGGATTCGAACCCCCGGGCCTCAATGTGTGGATGTTGTGAGAGAATATCATCCCGGGGAACATAAAAACATAAGAAAGAAGGAACACTGCGGGAGGCCTACTGGCCCATGCGAGGCACGTCCAATTCTCCTACCGGCTTAAGCCAATGCCTTAACCTAGTCGGGGCAGTCACATTCACTTAAGGAAGGAGCACGGCATCTGACCTAGTAGCACAAGCTAGTCAAAGGGCCAACTCCCCACCCACCCACACGCCCCATGTATTTATCCAACCTATTTTTTAAAAATAACGTCTTAGATTCTATGACGGTACTCGGGGTTTGTTCCCTCATCCCCAACTCTTTAAAAACCCAAAGCTTTCCTATATCCTTCCTAAATCTGGGAAATTTTCCAACTTAAAAACCCTTACTGCGAGTCCTGTCTATGCTAGATATTTTTTGCACGCTATTTACATCCCCCTTTTTTTATTCCTGTTTTTCCCTTTATAAACCCCAATCATATCCCCTAATTCTACGCCTTTCTAGAGGGGCAGATTCAGGGTCCTCAGTCTATCCTCATGGGGGTATGACATATTGGCAACCAACACCCTACCTGACCCATAGTTAGGTCATCCCAATTTAGTCCACCTAGGTAATTTCTCAGCCCCATGAAGTCGCCAAGCAGAAATCTTGGACAAAACTGACTGCAGTTACCTGGGTAATTCCATGATATTGAAACTAATGATTTGTGACGCTTTCCCAAGCTCATCATTAACCTCAAGATTATTAATTAGTGATTCTTGTTGGCAAGAACCAAGTCAAGCAGGGTTTTTTCCTCTAGTTGGTTCTGTCACAAACTGTTTTAAAAACAATCCTGAACCGTATCAAGAAAGTCACTAGACTCAAGATTTCCTGTCACATTGTTCCAATAAATTTGTCTAAGGGTTAAAATCACCCATTAACACAACATTTTCATATCTAGACGCCTTAATGAACTTCGTCCCATTGCAGCCTACCGCACTCCCTATCAAGGTTTGGGGGCCTATAATCACACCCAAAATTAATTTTTCACTACCTTCGGAAAACTGTAGACAAACAGATTCTGTGCCCGATGTTTCTGATCTTATATCTTTCATCACAACAATTTAAATTATCTCTGACATACATCGCTACTCCACCACTCTTCCTGTTGACCCTATCAGTGTGGAATAGTTTATAGCCCTGTATGTTGCACTCAGAAGGCATTTTCATCTTTCAAGTTGAACCAGGTCTCTGTTATAGCAATAAAATCTATATTACCTGCACTTGCAAGTAATATTAGCTCATCTATCTTATTTCTTAGACTTCTACTATTTGTATAGTAAACCTTAAGGGGGCTAGTCACTCGTTGCCCCCTACTATCTCTCTTTGTTTGTTGATCAATTGCTTTTTCCTTTACTAGCAACTTTATTTTTTATTGTCTTTTAAACATATCCTGAGGTATCCTGGTAATATCTGTTGATTTCAACCCTGGTACTGCAGCCTGATGTAGGAATTATAACTTGAACAACACCTGCGTACAACACCGAAATTCCGCCAACCATCTAATGAAATTTAACGACGCCCACCTTGTTATTAAGAAACTCATTTTTCGCAGACTTAAATGCGTTGAATCATCATTAGTTAATCGCTATTTCTAACACAATTAAACAAAATAAAGGCAAGTTCGTTTTCTCTGAACTATCAGCAAGAATTCTCTTCAAAAAAAAAAAAAAGCCATTACATAGTTACTACTACTACTACTACTACTACTACCAGTAGCACTATTACTACTACTACTACTACAAGTGCCACTACTACTACTAGTATTTCTACTAGTACTACGACTAGTTATGCTATCACCATTAATACTATTACCTCCCGTACTACTAGTACATAATTAACCCGCACATAGATCTCCGGTTCTCAAGTCTGCCCCACGATCGCCTAAGCTGCTGAGTTAAGCCTGGCTCTATTTCTGAGTTAAGCCTGGCTCTATTTCTACGACTAAGAAGACCTCTCCAGAGCTATTCTTCGTCTGTCCCGCCCTTTCCCCCTTCATCCCATTGGGATCTTACTTGAACTTTTTCGTTCGTTCGTTCCGCACATAGAAGATGGGAAAAATACTACGACGTGTGACTTTGTAAATCATCCAAATTGGGTTGAAACGTTGTGGTGAGCTCCCTCTCCCATGTGCGGTTATTTGTGTATTGTTCCAGTCACGGTAATGTTCCTTTTGTTATTTACTACTACTATTACTACTGCTACTACCATTAATACTATTACCACAACTACTACTAATACTACCTACAACGATTATATTATGCTTTTACATCTCCCTCCGATGTCTATATATCCTGTGTCCCTGTGTCCCGCATAGCAGACCCGGCCAGGACCCGTCCCTGTGTCACTGCATGGAGCAGACCTCCCGGGACCCGTCCCGGTGTCACTGCATGGAGCAGACCCGGGCCAGGACCCGTCCGGTGAACCTACCTCTACCTATATTCTTTGCAACGACTTGACGAAACTGGAGAACGAAACGTTGTCACAATAAAAATGTAATGCGAGTCGTCCCTCACATTACATTTTATGTTACCTATTTGTCAACCTCGCCCCTATCCAGGAAAAATTCTCCTCCAATTTCATGTGCCTCTATTTTCCACAAAAAAGTCCAATGTGGAACACTCAAAAGCTTTACTAAAGTCCATATATACAATATATTCATTACCATAATTTACGCCCAAATATCTTAGTGAAAAAGTTAGAAATTCGTAAGGTAGGAAACCACTTTGTAAAAACCCTGCTCAAATTCATTGATCAAGATGGCTTTTGAATATCCTTAGCAATTATTGATTCCAGTAATTTTCCCACAACAGAGGTTAGGCTAATTGTTCTATAATGCTAAACAATGGACCTCTCCTGCTTTGTAGACAGGTATCGCATTTATCCTTTTCCACTTATCTGGCACTATGCCAGTTTCTATTGAATGTTGAAAAGAGCAGTTCATCAGGGCCGAGGATTTGTTATGTTTTAATCTATTAATTTATCTGAGAACCATGTCACTAATGACTTTTGACCTGCAAAATTATTATTCTGGAATTTCTCTAGCATATAACAGCGTAAACACTGAGAGGAAATATGTTAAAGGTTGTACATATTTCTTTTTCACTGTCAATGAGCTGACCAGAGCAACTTTTTAAAT
>WNWK01048463.1:0-13544 GCA_009830355.1 Cherax destructor
GCCCCCGGGGACCAGAGCCTGATCAACCAGGCTGTTCTGCTGGCCGCACGCAGCCCAAACGTAAACCACAGCCCGGCTGATCGGGTACCGACTTGGGTCCTGTCCAGTCCTGCAAAGACAGCCGGGGGCTTGTTGGAAATCCTATGTATGCTGGGGGGCATTGAAAAATCTTTGGGCCCCCGACATTTTTGTTGCCCCCAACGGCTAGTACCCCCGCTCTTCATTGGGGGGTGTTACATCGCCTGTCGAGTCTTTTTTTCTGCGAGTGTTTTTGTGTGCAAGTTTGGTACTAAGCCCCGAGAATTTTCCATGGATATAATAATGTATCTCCCCCTGCGTTCTGGAGTACAGGTTTTGGAACTTAAACGTTCCCGTAGTTTGGGGGGACCACTTTGCGTGCGGTGAAGGGTTTCTGCCCTTTTCAAGGTCAGCAATTTCACCGCCTTGAAAGGTGCAGTTAGTGTGCAGCAATATTCCAGCCTAGATAGAACAAGCGATCAAAGGTCAACATGGGCTTGGCATCCCTGGTTTTGGGTTTTCATTATTCCCTCCTGTCATTTTTGACAGATCTTGCTACATTTTATGGTCCTTGGGGGAGATCCTCTGACATGATCACTCCCCGGTCTTTGACATTAGTTTTTCGCTCTATTGTGTGGTTGGAATTAGTTTTGTTCCGATGAATTTTAATTTTTTCACGTTTCCGTATCTATAATTGAAATTTCTCATCATTGAACTTCATATTGTTTTTTGCGCCCATTTAAAGATTTGGTTTATGTCTGCTTGGAGTCTTGAGTGTCTTCAACGGTGGACACTGTCCAGATTTGGGGGTCATCTGCAAGGAAGACAAGCACTGTGGCTTATATCCCCGTCAATGTCTGATGGGATGAGGAATAGGATGGGAGCAAAATACTGTGCCTTATGGAAAGAGCTTTTCACATGTCCTAGACTTTACTCTTTGACTACTACTTTTTGTTTCGTGTAGGGAAATTTTAGATCCATCTACCAACTTTTCCTGTTATTCCCTTTTTCACGCATTTTTGTGCTAACACCATGGTCACACTTGTCAAAGGCTTTTTTCAAAATCTGTGTATATAACATCTGCATTCTGTTTATCTTCTAGAGCATCCAGGACCTTGTCGTAGTGGTCCAGTAGTTGGGACAGACAGGAGCGGCCTGCTCTAAACCCATGCTGTCCTGGGTTGTGCAATTGATGGGTATCATGATGGGTGGCGATCTTGCTTCTTAGAACCCTTTCAAAGATTTTTTTGATATGGGACGTTAGCGCAATTGGTCTGTAGTTCTTTGCTATTGCTTTACTGCCCCCTTTGTGGAGCGGGGCTATGTCTGTTGTTTTTATTGGTAGAATTACCGACAATATGTTAAGTAAAAGGACACAAATGCAACTAATGTGACATTTTATTGTGGCAACGTTTCGCTCTCCAGGAGCTTTCTCAAGCCGTTACAAGCGATACATGGACACAGTGGGCTTATATATACTCTCAAAGTGAGGTGAAATACTAGTGGTGGTCGAAGTAATAGTGATATAAGTAGTAGTAGTAGTAGTAGTAATACAATAAGGTAGAACAATCAATATGCACATGAGTAAAAGGTGATAAAACAAATACTTGGGTAGTATAACAATAGGTTAGACAAATATTTTTGCTGGAGGTTGAAATATAGAAGGCCTGTAGGAGTGTTCCACATCTACTATGTGCTTGTGTTGAATTAGCAGGAGAGACTATGTGATGGTAGGGTTAACTGTTTTCAGGAGGATTCTTGCTAAGACTTCAGAGATGGTGAAGCTGCCTTTGTTTGTTTAATTGTGTTAGAAACAGAGATAAGTGCTGATTCAAGGCACTTGCGTCTACGGAAATAGTTTCTATGATTACTAGTTGGGCGTCTTTGAATTTCATGAGATGATTGTTGAATTTCGGTGTTGTACGCAGGCGTTGTTCAGGTTATCGTTCCTGCATGCATTAATGTGTTCATTGAGGCGTGTTTCGAGGTTTCTTGCTGTTTCTCCTACATAAATTCTGTCGCAATGGCACTTGTTCAAGTAGTAGTTCTCCAGGGGATGCCTTGTTAAAGAAAGACTACTTGTAATGAGCATACCATCTCTTGCTGATGTACAAGCCATTGCAGAAAGCCGTTTCTATTGCTAGTGTACTCACTAGATAGTGATATTATCCTAGTTGACAGTAAGTCCTTGTAAAGTAAAGAGTTGTTTGTCAAACAATTATTATATGCTGTAAGAGATAATAAGAGCCATTTCTCCCTTGCTAATATTTCGTGTTATAGCGTTAACTATTTCAGCCGGGGAGAGTCCATCCACTCCACCGAGTTGTTCATTCCTTCAGTAGGAAAGTGTTCATAAGTCTTGAGCAACAGATAGAAAATTCAGTTTAGAACTGTAGTTATCGACTGTGTGTTTTGTTATCAGATTTTCAGTATCCAGAATTTTTAAGTGTGTTCACGTTCCTCCGAATTCTGAGATTTAACAGTATGACCTGTGCATACCAGGTCCATTTTCTGTTAAAAAAACGTTCTTCTTTATAAATATATTCTTCCTCAGAATCTGTAGAGTGCATGAATACAGATCAATCGATCAATTTTATCAATTGTATTTGTACCATAATTTGTAATGCATTGCATTAAGAGGGGTAACCAATTCCTATTTTTTTTTTTGTTTATCGTCCGATTTCGTTCTTTTGTTTTTTTGCACGTGAAGACGTGTTTATGAACCTTATTGTCTGTGAGTTTCAATAAGATTGCCCTAAAAACAAAAGAGAAAAAAAATATTTATTGAAAATTCCATGAAGATTTCATTTAAAAGTCAGTCCAGCCTAAATGGCACAACGAAAGGTGGATTTGAGACTTGGTACATATAAAACAATGCTAATGCTATTTTCGTACTGAGAGACATTCGTGTAATTATCTCTAGTTATTTTACAAAAAAAGTAAAGTTCCTCAGTTTTTTGTTATATGCAAAATATTTTGCCCTTTACTCCCACACAAATCCAAAAATATTTGGAATATTGCAAATTTCTCTCCATGACAATTTAAAACTATCATTGTTTTATGGTTCCTGTCAATATTATTGCATTTACTTCAATAATAAATGGTGGGCCACATCAAATAGGTCAATAACTTGCTTCCGAGATAACGCGTGAATCGCCTCTGGGCCTCGGAAATGTTTTTTTTTTTTCCGAAAATCGGTGTAGTTTTAGTGTCTAGTGGTGTTCTAGAGTTGTTATCCTCCAAAACACTGTTTTCTCTCACTCAACTGTCCGTCTATGTCATAGAAGACGACATGATGAAGGGAAATAATTTTATATCGAAAACCTGAAGTACAGTCGCCTTGTTACGGCCTATTTTATTAGTTCTAGTGTATATATCATGTTTATATGTGTTTTTAGTGTTTATTTAGTCATTTTAGATGATATTAGATGATATTAGCGTAATAAGAAAAATTATTCCTGGCACCCGGGAATAGCCAGAGCGGGAATATTTCCGAGAGTTCCTGATTGGCTGGAACTACCGGAAAGCTCCACCCACACACATATAGTGCCATGTAGTCAATTATAACATTATATTAATATTAATTAAATTCAGTTGATTTAATCCTGTTATAAATTCTGTGATTAGTTTAAGTTATATGTGTTTGCTATTGTACAGAATCAGCCCAGAGCCACCGCTCTGTTCTGCCTATAAAGTTGTATTGTATATCGAGATGCCATACGTAACGTGTAAGAGCTGTCAGTAGTAGTATTATACTTGTGTAGTATAGCTTAGTACCAGCTATATTTATATTTAAGATCCCTAGCATAGCTACCTATGATGTCATGAATCCTGCGCATGTGTGCGCCACGGAGAAGTTTTCCCCCTTACCTCACATCGATAGGCCTAGATGAAGAGGCAGCTGGGCCAAATTTACAGACTCAATTTTCGTTACCACCCAGATTTTTTCCCCATGCCCAAACCCTTTTTCCAAGAACCCCAACCACAAACGTAAAGTTAGGATTGGCAGATAATCACAAGTGTCAAAAGAGACAGTAGAGGTGTATTTATTACATCTTACTGTCCTATTAATAAAAGTATGAGTATATATGTATATGATATTTTTTAAATATATGTACATGATATTTATTGTGTCATTTTTGAGGCCCCAAAAACCCTCACACATCATTTCCCCCCCACATCATATGTGGAGAAATAATTTTCTCCGGGGAGGGAGGGGGAGATTCCCTCCCTTCAGCCCCTATCATCCCTGAAGGACCCAACACTCTCAGAAATGGCTGATAACCTCTTTGCTTCTGATCAACAGTTAAATTTTTTGTTGGATGAGAGCAGAGCGTGGTCACGTGGCTCCCTCGGGAGTAGTTTTGATAATACCAGTGACAGACAATTGAGGAAAATGACTTCTTTGCCGAGCAGGAAAAGTACAAAAAAACCCCTGCATCATTATTAAATTACATAACACCACTCACCCTCACCCACACCATAACACCACCACTCTACACTCCACACCATAACACCACTCCCCCTCCCCTCCACACCATAACAACCTTTTCCCACCCACACCAACACCACTCCCCCTCACACTCCACACCATAACACCACCATTTACACCCACACCCAACACCACTCACCCCACCCACACCATAACACCACCATCTTACACCCACACCAAAACACCACTACCCCACACTCCACACCCTAACACCACCACCCTCCTCCACACCATAACACCACTACCTCACCCCACCCCATAAAACTCCCCCTACCTCCCCCATAACCCCACCACTTCACACTCCACACCCAAACCCACTCACCCTCACCCCACCCCATAAAACTCATCCACTCCCACCCTACAAAAAAGTTAACCACATCCCCTTCCCTCCATCCCCACATCCCTCCCCCTACACTGCCCACCCCGCCCCACCCACTTTTCACATGCCCACCTGACCACCCACGCTCACATGCCCACCCCGCCCCAAACCCCCCTCACACTCCCCACCCCTCGCACCACCACGCTCACATTACATGCCGTTAAACCTCAAACCTCACACCAACAACCACACTATAAACCCTTTCCACACATATAACCCCACCCCTACACCAATTACCCCACCCCCCTCCCCCAATCATTCCACCACCCCCCCACCCACTCCCCTCACCCCAACCCCCCCTCACCCCACCACCCTCACACCCCCAAACCCTCACAAAACACCCTCACCCCCCACCCCACCCACCACCCCACACAACCACCCTCACCCTCCCCCCTCACACCTCCACCTCACACAACCCCTCCACCCCCCCCCTCACCCCCCCCCCCTCACACCTCTACCCTAACACCCCACGGAAAACACGCCCAAAAATAGGGAAAAATTTGGGAACACAGTCAAAAAAAAAAAAGGGCAAACACAAAAAGGGCCCCTTACAAATATTATGATTTGGTATTGCAGGCAGGGAATTTTTTTGGGGAAAAACAGATGGGACATGCAATTTGACCCCCCAAAAAATCCTTTAATATGAAAAGAAAATGCAACCTTTTTTTGGTTTTTCCCCCTAAAAAAGGCCCCAAAAGAAAAGGAAAAAGGTTTTTCCTTTTCACACCACCAAAGGGGAACAAAGGGGGAAAACCCCCCCTTGGGGCCTTGGGGGAAAACCTCAAAAAGGGGGTTGGGGCGGGAAAGAAAAAGCTGGCGGGAAATGACAGAAACGTATACCAATAAATTTCTGGGGGAACCACAGTCAATGGCCCCCACTCCAGAAAACAAAAAATGGCCGGGAAAAAGCCCCTTCCCCCATACCCCCAAAAACCCCCAACCCAAACATTATCTTTGAAAATAGGGGGTCTAAAGCCAGGAAAAACAAAAATACATTACACCGGGACTACTTACAGAGTCAAATGCTTGGTTTTTTCAGAGACCCACATAAAGGATCATTGGACAATGAAATATGGACCCTCACAGCCATACAGATTTACAGAGGAACAGGCGGGCGGGGGGGTTTTTAACCACAGAGTCACTTTATGCTCAGAACTACAAATGCCCAAATGATTTTGGGTTTAATTTAGCAGTAAAGACGAGAATAAAAACCCCGTCATCGGGTTGTATAAACCCCCCCGGGTGCAACGTCTCAACAATTCCAGGAACAGCCCGAAAATTGACCACTGTCTGAAAACCTTCCAGCTCCTGCCCCCAACATCTTGCCCGGGACTTAACCCCCGGCACCAAAGGAGGAAAAAAATTTGGGGGGGTAAAAAACCCGGGGCAGCTCAGAAAAACTCTGCACACAAAAGAGCTTTTTAAAATTCCCCCAAAATTTACCTTAAAACCCGCAAAAAATAGAACCTCAAGACGAGAATACGCGGGGCCCTTTTTCCCCAAAAACAATGATGATCGATAGAAATGTCATCATATAAAAAAAATACTAGACACAACATAATAGAGGTCCAGATAGGGGAGGGAGCCCCAGATCGAAAAAATGTGGGGTTGTCGCGGGGGAGTTTTCCAATTTTAATTTTAATAACAAAAACAAAGGGGGCTAAACCCAAATCCTAAATTATATAAACTTGAAGATAGCCAAAAATCACGGATACAACCATGTCAAAAAACAAAATTTAAATTGTGGATTTTGAGGTTTGTTTGGAAAAATTCCCCCAAGGGAAAAAAGGGGGGAAGATGTAAACTAGAAAGAGAGAGGCCCCCAAAAAAGGGAAAAAAAAAGAAAAAAAGGGGTACAAGAGGCCAAAATTTAAATACGTAGGAAATGGTCAGAAAAAACAAAAAAATTTCGGCAGGAATCAAGAAAAGAGGGAAGAACTAAAAGCCATAAATGAAATTGAAAGAAACCCAAAGTATTTCTTTTCTTATCCCAAAAAAAATGAGAACAACATCCAGTATTGGGCCCCTACTAAAACGAGATGGGTCCTACAAGAACAGCAAGGAAATGAGTTTTTTAAAATAAAGTCTCAGTTTGACCCCCGTTTTTACCCAACCGCTAACCAGACTGAAAGTTGAAGATCTAAATGATTTTTTTTTTAGGGGGAGTGCCAAAAGAACCTGGTAGACGCAAGCCTATCTGACATTACCCTGATCCCCATGACCCCAAAAAAGGAAAAATGACATGCCCATGCCCCCCCCACCAGGCCAGGGGCCCCCGGGAAAAATCAGTGTTCATCAAGAACTGCAAGAACCCCCCATCATGTATTTTTTTAAAATCCTATGGAGAGGGAGCATGGACACTGGGGTCGTCCCGAAATTTAAAAAAAACAAAATAGCCCCAATTTTCCCCAAAGGGGGTAAAGCAAAAAAAACTACAGACCAATAGCTTTTAAGTCCCATATCAAAAAAACCCCTTTGGGGAAAAGGGGTCCCAAAAACAAGATCGCCACTCATCTAGATACCCTTTTAATTACAAAACCCCCGGGGAGCAGGGGTTTGAGCAGGTCGCTCCTGTCTGTCCCAACTAAAGGGGCCACTACAAAAGGGTTTTCCCGGATGCTCTAGAAGGCAAAAAGGGAAAGCAGATGTTATATACACAATTTGAAAAAACCCCTTTTTATAAGTGTGACCATGGTGTGATAGCACAAAATGGGGAAAAAGGGGGAAAAACAGGAAAAGTTGGAGATGGAGCTAAATTTTCCCCAAAAAGAGAACACAAAGAGTAGTAGTCAAAAGAGTAAAGTCTGATTCTGCTAGGGGGAAAAAACTCGTTCCACAAGGCACAGTAATCGCCCCATCCCCCTCATTTTTAAACGGAAAAAACAGGGGAACACCCCCGTGCCTTTCCCTTTCCTTTTTCAGATGACACCAAAACTGCATGACAGTGTCCACCTTTGGGGAAAACACTGAAATTTCCCAACAGACATCAACCAAATTTTTTTAAAAGGGCTGCAGAAAACAATATGAAGTTCAATGAAAAAAATTTCCCCCCCACCCGTTTTTAGGAAATTAAAACCCAAAAGGGGTATAAAACAAATTCCAACCACACAATAGAGCGAAAAACTAATGTCAAAGACCTGGGAGTGAAGGGGAGAGGATCTCCCCCAACGACCATAACACTGTAGCAATCACATTGCTAAAAAAAAGAAAATTTTTGGGTAATGAGAACCTTCAAAACCAGGGATGGTTTCCCCTGTTGACACTTTTCAGGTCGCGCACCTTTTTTGGCAGGTGAAATTTGGGGGTAGAAAATGCAGAGAACCCCTTTACGGGACGATAACTGCAAAAAAACCACCTCAATTTCTGGGAACGCTTTTTGGGTTTCCCAAACCCGTACTCCCCCGGAAAAAAAGGCAGGAGAATAATTTTTTAAAACATTTTTTAAAAGCTAGAGGGATTAGGAAAAACTTGCAAAAGAGTGTCACTCCCTACTTTTAAAAAAAAATAAAGATAAGATAAGATTTTTGGGTTTTTTAAAACCCCCCGGGGTTTGCCACCCAAAAGGGGGAACCCCCCAAAAAAAAGTGCTCCCCCCCGGGGCTGTCTGCTTTTTATTGGGGTCCTTAATCTTGTCCCCCAGGATGCGACCCACACCAGTCGACTAACATCCCAGGTAATTTTTTCTTTTTTGAACATGGGGAAAAAGGGGTAAGGGGAAAAAAATCGAAAAGTTTCCCCCCCCCGGGGAAAAAAACCCGGTTTTTTCCCCGGGGGGTAAAAAAGAGCTCAAGCCCCCGACCACCGGGCCACCCACTGGCAGACGATGTAAAAAACCTCCACAAAAAAAAGGGGGGGCCCCTAGCACGTTGAGGGACAACACAAAAAGTCAGGGGCCCAAGACTGTTCAACTGCCTCCCAGCATACATAAGGGGGATTACCAATAGACCCCCGGCTGTCTTTAAGCAGGGGACTGGGCAGGGACCCCAAAAAGGTACCTGACCAGCCAGGCTGTGGTTCGTACGTTGGGGGGCGTGCGGGGCCCCCTTTTAAGAGCCTTGTTGATCAGGCCCCCGATTCCCCAAAAAGAGGCCTGGTCACAGACCGGGGCCCCCGGGGGTTTAAACCCCCGGGGAAAAATTTTCCAGGTAAACACCACCACCCTAACATCAAAAACCCACCACAACCCCCCCAAAATTTCCATTCCCCCACAACTCACACCCCCACCCTACCACTAACCCCCCCGCTACATACCCCCCACTACCACCCCCCTCCCAAACCCCAAAAATTACAGCACACCCCCCACTATACACCCCCACATTACCCCACCCCCCAATACACAAACCCCCCATCACAAAACCCCTTTTTACTAAACACACTCTCTCACCACACACCTATCATACCAAACACCCCCCCATTACATACCCTGGGTATCACACACCCCCCACCACACACTGTCACACGACCCACCCTCACACTAGACACAAACCCTCACACCACACACCTCCCATCCCACACCACAACCCCCCAAAAAAACCCCCTTCCTAAACCCCCCATCTCCCCCCACACCCCCCCCACATCACATACACTCACAAAGACGGGGAAGTAGTACGTAAAAGAACCTGCACTGAGGCGGAGTTTTTCCCGGGCCCACTGGGGGCCCCCCCCCTTTTCCACTGTGTTTGCTTTCACGCCTTCAGTTTCCCCTTTTGTACCAGCCCAGTATTGGCCCCCCTTTTGTGTCACAGCTTGACCCCCACCTGCTGTCACAGCTTGATCCCTTCTTGCTGTCACAGTTTGGGATCCCTACCTGCTGTCACAGCTTGATCCCCACCTGTTCACAGCTTGATCACTACTTGCTGTCACAGCTTGATCATACCTGCTGTCACAGCTTGATCCCTACCTGCTGTCACAGCTTGATCACTACCTGCTGTCACTTTTTGATCACTACCTGCTGTCACAGTTTGGGATCCCTACCTTTTCACAGCTTGATCCCTACCTGCTGTCACAGTTTGGGATCCCTACCTGCCGTCACTTTTTGATCACTCCCCCCCCGTCACAGCTTGATCCCTTTTTTGCTGTAAAACAGTTTGACCATTACCTGCTGTCATTGTTTGGGATTACTACCTACTGTCACAGTTGATCATCCCCACCGCAAAAAGTTTGATCACACCTGCGTCACAGTTTGGGATCCCTTTTTGGGTAAACAGTTTGACCATTACCTGCTGTCATTTTTTTATTACTACCTACGTCACTTTTTTGATAAAAACCCGTTGTCACAGCTTGATCACTACCTGCTGTTATAGCGTGATCACTGCCCCTGTTACAGCCCCCTCACAGCTAGTTACAAAAGACAGTGGTGAGTATATTGATTTTTTCCAAGGATTGCCCCTTAGGTCAGACGCCCGGGGTTACGTGGGGAGGGGGGGAACGGCATCTTGCTTAGTCACACCAGCTCACCCAGCCTCTAGCATCACTCCCACATCCTTCTATGCTGCCCCAAAACCCCCTTTTGGAATTTCTGACAAAAAACTGACTATTCATGAATTCCACCTGTGATTGTGGCTAGATTAGAGATTAGATTTTCCCACCGAAGTGGAGTTTATTGTGAAACCCCATATCCACGGGGTGACGGTAGGGAACATAGGGAAAAAAAAAAGGGGCCCTAGGAACGAGGCCCCAAAAGGGTTAACAATTGTACTTTTGGGGTTTTTTTCCAGGTCATTTTTTTGTTAAAAAAAAAATTTAGAAAATTTGTTAAATTTATAACTGGTTTTTTATTTTCATTAATAAGTTTTTTTGACATATAAAAAGGGTTTTTTAACTGCCCCATCTCTGTATTCCCAATAGGAAAATTAAGCACATAGTGTTCAAGACAGTGACCATATGCCTGATCACAAAATTTTCCCATTTAGTTTGATCATATGTGTGTGTCTCTAAAACCCGCCAGAAGTATTTTGTAGCCAAGCCTGCCTGGCCCCCACAACATCAGTCGCTGAGGACAAATTTTCTAGGGAAATTTTTGGGAACGCCCAGGACCCTTTGCCGTTACCTTGAAAAAACTCCTGGGGGCGAAATTTTTCCACAATAAAAGTCACATTAGTTGCATTTGTGTCCTTTTTCCCAAATATTGTCGGTAATTCTACCCCAAAAATTTTTACATCAGTCAGTCTGTTCACATTTCAAGTTGCCCCAAAACATACTTATCGTGTTATGTTATATAGTGGGTTATAAATCTACTCAGGCTTCTAACTGCATTCCCATAGCTATCATTTTCATTATTTACTTTCTCCTTTTTTTTCCTAATGCTAAAAAAGATATACCAAAAATTGGGAATTCTACATTCTCCTGGGTACTCTTCTGAGCTAACATATCAACTTTATCATAAAGGAGTAATCCAATTTTGATGGGATCCATAGCAATTGTACATTAATTCCGTTGTCCCAGATTTTTGAGTATCTATACCTGGCATCTCCAATGAGCATGTTGTTATAGTATTATATGAGGAAGAGCCTTCGGGTGACCCCAGAATCAGTAATGATGATAGAGTCAAGCCCAGTGTCATTGGTTAGTTTAGTGCCATTGGGGTTGAAACAATTTTCGGGGTAGACGCCCCCGTTGTTAATTTATGCCTAGTTCAACAAATTTATTATTGTTCTTAACTAGGAGGTGGAAACCCCCAAGATACAGCCCTGCCAGAAGATTTCCCCGTTTAGATCCATCAGTGTATTAACTTGTAATAACTTATTATACCAGCAAGGGGGAAAATTTTTTTTGAGCAGTTGTTTTTTAAAAAGTGATTTAAGGAAGGGATTACTAGCAATGAGCCCTTTGGGGGGGACTTGGGGGATGTGATATTAAATGAACACATCTTCCATGGGGGGGTGAAATGCCTTGTTCCCCCCCGACCATGGAGGAGCCCCTGGATATCCAAGCCGGGATGTACCTTTGAAAACACACGTATCATCCTACACTACAATTTCCAACACAATTTTTACAGTTTCCTGCCTTTTTTTTATAAGCTTCAGAAAACCCCCAAATGACGTTTTTGCGTGTTTTCTGTGTTACGCTTCCCCAAAAATTTGTCGTTGACACAGAGTTAGTTAGTTAGTTTGATATCTTTTTTATGCACCCCATACCCATTGGGGGGGGGGTAGTCAAAAGATTACAGAGGTACATAATGGGTCCAGGCCTTGAGCACAGACCAGTGCCCCTATACAATACGTAGCAGCGCAGCAAGGACACCCACGCCCCCTTTCTTACCACATAATTTTCCATACCCTTTTCCTACACTTTTTTCATTATTTTCGCATTTAATTATGTTCGCAGTGACTGTTCCATCCTGCTGTCTTAAATGTGATTAACCCTAAACTAGGGTTAAGCCAGTTTGCAAACCTATTCCAATCCAGGTGACAAAACGCAACACGACACCACGACGCAACACTGACACCACTCCCACACGCAAGTTTCTGTCGCTGCAATAAGAACATGGGGGGGAAAAACTGGGAGGCCTACTGGGGCCCATTCAGGGAGGTCTTTTTAAACCCAAACCACTAACAAAAACACCAATCCTTTTCCATGCTGCCTTGATAACCCTATTAATTTATGTGTCATTCCACCCAAAACCAACCCTCTCACCAAGTATTTATCCAACCTAAATTTGAAGCTACCCAAGGTTCTATTCAATAACCCTACTAGGCAGATGTTCCACTATCAACTACTCTATTTCCAAACCAATATTTTCCGTATCCTTTCTAAATCTAAACTTATCCAATTTGAATCCATTATATCGAGTTCTTTTTTTTGAGGGATATCCCCAGCCCAGGGGGGCGAAAGTTGTCAATGGATCACATTATGTATATTGCTTTGTGTTTATTTTTCCATTGTGTTATTTTATACCATTTATTTCCACCTTAGTTATAAATTTTCTTTTTTTATGCCCATCTTCCACTTATACACTTGTCATGACTTTCCCCATTCTACGTCTTCCAAAAGAATGAGTTTTAAAGTATTTTTTTTGTTTTTTTGTATAAAAGATTTCTTTTTCAATGGATTAATTTGTAATTTTTTTGAATATATTCTAACGAATTTATCCATTCTGTAATATGAAGACCAGAACTGAGCTGCATAATCTAAGGAGGCCTTAATAATAATAATAATAATAATAATAATAATAATAATAATAATAATAATACTTTATTGAGACATGGTACAATGATACATGGGTTGGGGGGACAAGATACAATTATTAATGAGATGTACATGTAAAAGCCCCCAATATGCTGTGAATTGCGGGCATTCTTTGGTCTAGTTACTAAGATATATAGACTGTAGTATAAGGAGTCCTGGGGCTTTTACTTTTAATATAAACCCCGAATCTATTTGCCTTATTACGTACTTTTTGGAAAATAAAACATAAGCAGTATAATGTGATCCTTTATTGACAACGGGAAAAATTACATTAGGTTAGTGAGAGAAACATTACATTCAGTGTTAGTGAGAGAAACATTACATTCAGTGTTAGTGAGAGAAACATTACATTCAGTGTTAGTGAGAAAACATTACATTCAGTGTTAGTGAGAGAAACATTACATTCGTGTTAGTGAGAGAAACATTCATTCAGTGTTAGTGAGAGAAACATTACATTCAAATAAAAAA
>WNWK01048464.1:0-13544 GCA_009830355.1 Cherax destructor
TCCAAGGGGGAAAAAAGGGAATGTCAAAGTATAGTGGTACCAACACTCTTATATGGGGTGTGAAGCATGGGTTGCAAATGCTGCAGCGAGGAGGAGGCTGGAGGGAGTGGAGATGTCCTGTCTAAGGGCAATGTATGGTGTAAATATGCAGAAAATTCGGAATGTGGAAATTAGGAGAAGGTGTGGAGTTACTAAAAGTATTTGTCAGAGGGCTGAAGAGGGGTTGTTGAGGTGGTTTGGTCATTTAGAGAGAATGGATCAAAGTAGAATGACTTGGAGAGCGTATAAATCTGTAGGGGAGGAAAGCGGGGTAGGGGTCCGTCCTAGAAAAGTTTGGAGGGAGGGGGTAAAGGAGGTTTTGTGGGCGAGGGGCTTGGACTTCCAGCAAGCATGTGTGTGCGCGTGTGAATGGTTTTTGGGACATGACGATCTGTTGGAGTGTGAGCAGGGTAACATTTTGTGAAGGGATTCAGGGAAACCAGTTAATTAATTTAGTTGGACTTGAGTCCTGGAAATGGGAAGTACAATGCCTGCACTTTAAAGGAGAGGGGTCTGGGATAGTGACAGCTGGGAGGGATTATTCTCAGCTGTCATATCTGAGTGCCTCTGCAAAGACAGTGATTATGTATGAGTGTGGTGAAAGTGTTGAATAATGAAAGTATTTTCTTTGGGGATTTTCTTTCTTTTGGGTCACCCTGCTTCGGTGGGAGATGGCCGACTTGTTGAAAAAAAAAAAGTACAGTGGACCCTGGTTTTCGTGATGCTCCAAACTCGAACAATTATGTAAGTGTATTTTGTAAGAGCTTTTGTAAGTATATTTTTGGGGTCTAAAAGGACTAATCTAATTTACATTATTCCTTAAGGGAATAATTCGCTTGTAACTGCACTTGAACAGCATTCTGGACAAAAAATCACGAAAACCGGGGTCCACTGTATTATACGTGTGTACTAATAATAATAATACGTATAATATAATAAATAATGATACATACATGTATACAGTGGTCCCTGGGTTTTTCGGTCATCCAAACTCTAACATTTATGTAAGGTAAGGAGCTTGCAAGTGTATTTTGGGGTCTGAAGTAGACTAACCTACGTGACATTATTTCTTAAGGAATTGTTGTAATGGCACTTGAGTAGCATTCTGGAAAGAATTTTTCGCAAACCGAGGGTCCACTGTACAGTGGACCCCGGTTTTCTTAATTTATTCGTTCCAGAATGCTGTTCAAGTGCCATTACAAACAAATTATTCCCATAAGGAATAATGTAAATTAGACTAGTCCTTTTAGACCCCAAAATACACTTACAAAAGCACTTGCAAAATACACTTACATAATTGTTCGAGTTTGGAGCATAATGAACACCGGGGTCCACTGTAATATACTGTATTACTATAATAATAATAGGTGAGATTCAGAACACGACGAGATGACAGGCCGAGTACCACCACAACGCTGAGCAGTGCACATTGCTGACGGAGCTTACCTCGCGGGGGAAGGAATTCTTGTTTTTCTTATGTTTCGTGCAGTTATTTTGCCAAATTTCTTTTTTCTAACCATGGGTCTTAAGAAAGCAAGCCCAAAGGACAGTGTTGAGAAGAAATAGAGGATGATTTCCATGGAATTAAAGCAGGAAATCATAGATAAACACACAATAGGTGCGAGGGTTAAGGACTTGGCCAGGAGTACCAGTGTAGCAAATCTACAATATGTACAGTACTAAAGCAGGAGTATATAAAGACTATAATGCCAGCAAAGGCGTTACAGTAATTTCTAAGCAGCGGATCTCAATGAAAAGATGGGAAAGCTGCTGTTGACGTGGTTGACAGAAGCAGCTCGCGGGGAGATACCGTGACTGAGGTTATCTGTGAGAAGGCACGAGGCATTTACGCTATAGCAATTAAGTGTAGCATTTGCGATTAAGCAATAGAAAAGGACGAAACAAAATGAACTGACAGCATACGCTGCTCTTCCTATCTTTTCCATCAACCTTCGCTATCATTTTTTCCCAAGGTACGTACACCAGTATTTCTACATTGTTTTCCTTATGAAAGTAGTGATCTAATGCAGTTAGCCTCACAAACTCAGTTTTCTCTTATAATAACACCTCTGAAGGGAGACGTTTCATAGTGGGAGCGAGAATGCCCATGACCACTCCTCTGCCACCGTCCACTAGCCACATATGTAGTGACATTTTATTCATTCTAGTGTATATCAGGTTTCTGTTATTTATATTTTTTATTATGTCATTAGATGAATTGATAGATAAATAAGCCGTAGAATTGATATTAGTGTTATTTTGTCATGCCTCGAGAGCAGGAATTGCCGTTGGAACGGATTAATGGCATTTCAAATAATTTAAATGAGGAAAATTGACTGACATATGAACAAATCAGGATATGAACAAGGTTACAGAATGGATTAAGTTCAACCCAGGTTCCACTGTACAGTGGACCTCGGTTAGCGGCCCTTCCTGTTAGCGGCCAACTCGGTTAGCGGCCCGGGTTTTGCGGCTCCCGGTTAGCGGCCGTATGGCCGTCAACCCGCCGGGCTGGGGACGCTGCGCTTCAGTTTGTCTCTCTCTCTCGGTACATAGGAAGCTTCTGCTCATTCATACAAACTTTTCGTTTGTTTTCCATTTTTTTTTGCCAGTGCAACTGCGAAATAAGTAACCATGGCTCCCAAGAAAGTTCTAGTAAAGTTCCTGTGGCAAAGAGAGTGAGAAATACCATGGCATTTAAGAGAGAAGTGATTGAGAAATATGAGTGGTGTGGGTGCTGGAACTTGCCAGGATGTTTGGCAAAAACAAATCAACAATTACAACCATCCTGTCAAAGAAAGAACAGATCAAGGTGGTGATGTTGCCAAAGGAGTAAATGTGCTTATGAAACAAGGTCACCAATAATGGAACAAATGGAAAAGTTATTATTTGTCGATTAAAAAAAAACAAATGGTGGGAGACAGTTTAGTGGAGTCTGTTATTTGTGAGAAGGCAAGGCGTTTGCATGAAGATCTTGTGAAGAAAACTCCTGGAACAAGTGCTGCTGGTAGTGAATTTAGGGCCAACAAAGGCTGGTTTGAGAGATTTAAAGCTAGGGCATACAGTGTTGTAAGGCATGGTGAGGTTGCAAGTTGACAACATTTGGGCTGAAAAGTTTGTGCAGGAATTTCAGGACTACATAAAGTGAAAATCTGAAACCCCAACAAGTGTTTAACTGTGACGAAACAGGCCTTTTTTTGGAAGAAAATGCCAAGGAGGACCAAACATCACGCAGGAGGAAAAAGACTGCCAGGACACAAGCCTATGAAAGACAGGCTAACTCTATGTTGTGTAGCAATGCAAGTGGGGATTTCAAAGTGAAGCCTTACTCGTGTATTACTCAAACCCCAGTGTGTTCACGAAACACAATGATCACAAGAAAAGATTGTGTGTGATGTGGAAATCAAGTCAAAATGCATGGGTCACAAGGTCAATTTTCAAAGATTGGGTTAATGATGTGTTTGGCCCAAGTTTTAAAAAATACCTTCAGGATAACAATTTGGGACTCAAGTGCCTCCTGGTACTGGACAATGCTCCTGCACATCCTCCAGACTTGGAAGACCAAATGTCTAGGGACTTCAGATTTATAAAGTGAAGTTCTTGCCACCTAACACCACCCCTTTCCCCAGCCTGGACCAGCAGGTCATTTCTAACTTCAAGAAACTGTACACCAAAGCAGTGTTTCAGAAGTGCTTTGAAATGACCTCAGACACTGATATATGTGAACAAATTTTTAAAAAAAGGGAAGGGGAGTTTTTATTATATTTATGGGTTTAGAAAAGGCATATGAAGTGGATAGAGGGGCAATGTGGCAGATGTTAAGTGTATGGGAAAAGGAAGGGATTGGGGGAAATGTGGCAGATGTAAATTATCAATAGATAATAAATTACTAAATCTGTAAAATTTTATGAATTGTGAGGGTCAGGTTAGGTGTATAGGGAGAGAGGAGGTTTCTTGTAAAATGGTCTTAGACAGGGATGTGGAATTCAACATGGTTGTGTAACATAGTTATAGATGGGGTTGTAAAAGAAGTAAATGGTAGGGTGTTGGAGAGAGGGGTGGAATTAAATTATGAGGAATCAAATACAAAATGGGAGTTGACAGTTACTTTTTGCTGATGACTGCTTTTGGTGGATTCTAAAAAAAATGTTGCAAAGGTTAGTGGACGAGTTTGAGAGGGTGTGTAAAGGTAGAAACTTGAAAGGGAACATAGATAAGAGTAAGGTGATGAGGGTATCAAACGATTTAGATAAAAAATGGATATCACATTGGAGGGAGGGAGTATAGAAGAAGTGAACGTTTTCAGATCTTTGGGAGTTGACTTGTCAGCAGATGGGTTTATGGAAGGATGAGGTTAACCATAGAATTGATGAAGGAAAAAAGGCGAGTGGGGCGTTGAGGTATCTGTGGAACAACGATTTGGAAGCAAAGAAGGGAATATCAGATTATAGTGGTACCAACACTTGCATGGGTGTGAAGCATGGGTTGTAAATGCTGAGCGAGGACTGCTGGATGCAGTGGAGATGTTGTGTCTAAGGGCAATGTGTGGTGTAAATATTATGCAGAGAATTCATAGTGGAAATTAGGGGGTGTGGAGTTACTAAATGTATTAGAGGGCTGAAGAGGGCTGTTGAGGTGGTTTGGCATTTAGAGAGAATGGAACAAAGAATGACTTGGAGACGATAAATCTGTAGGGGAAAAGGGAAAGGGAGGGTAGGGGCCCTCCCCATAAAGGTTGGAGGGGGGTTAAAGGGGGTTTTGTCGGCGAGGGGGTTGGACTTCCAGCAAGCATGGAGCGTGTTAGATAGGAGTGAATGGAGACTAATGGTTTTGGGGCCTACGAGCTGTTGGAGGTGAGCAGGGTAATATTTTTGAAGGGATTCAGGGGAAACCCGGGTTTGCCAGACATGAGTCAGAAAAGGGAAGTATAGTCTCTTCTTTTACCCTTTGGGGTTTGGTGGCGTACTAGACGTTTACGAGCAGGGGTTGGGGCCGATAGTACGCCCAAATTCTAGCGGCCTCAATTTAAGCAGAAAACGTCTGGTAGGCATACATATGAAAGAATGGGTCTGTGTGGTCAGTGTGGGATATAAAAAAATCCTGCAGTACACATTGCATAATGAGAGAAAAAAACCCCTGACCGTTTTCAATTAAAACATCGACTTTGCAGTCAATTTTCTTATGGTTTTTATTGATGTATTCTCTTTCGTGGTCTCATTTGATAGAATGGAAGATATATTACAGAAATAGAGATGATTTTGATTGGGATGACAATGACAAGTACCTTGAAATGGAGCTCAAAGTAGCGAAAATGTTCGATTTTCGACGATGTTCAAGTAAACAAATCACACCATGCCTCCAATACACATCAACTGGCGAGTCTTATATTTATGCACAAGTGCTCTGATATTATTTATACCATTTTTACAATGATGCAGTTGTATACATAACAGTAAATTTTCTATTTTGTGAGAATAAAATTCAAAATGAAAAGCAAAAATAATGGAACAGGGGCTTGAGACGTGACTAATGAACAGAGAACATGTTATTTTAGTGCCAGGAATGTCTGCCTTGTTTACTCTGGACCCTATTTTGAAATTGGCATCGTTTGAAATTTGTGTGAAATTGGAAAATTGCCATTTTCTGACCACTATTTTGGGTAGATGAAATTGGTAAATAGGCGGTTTCTTGTACTCAATCGATAGAAGAAATGGAGTTCTAGCGAAATAGCTATAATTTTAGGAGACTGAAACATTGGAATTTGTCGAAAATTGGGCTCAAAGTGGGCAAAATCGCTGATGCGTAAGTGTCATGGCTACCGCTAACCGCGAAAGCATAATTCCGTTAGTTTTCGATCAAATTTCATAATTTTGGTGGCGTTATGATCGGAAAAAGATTCTCATCATTTCATAAGAATTTTTTTTTTTTTTTCAAAATTTTTTCACCCAGGAACACTTTCCTGAGAAGGCCTGTCGACCCCCAAATACAACTTTTACATGTGGGATCACATCCAGCAAGGCTTCTTGATGAGTATGGAATTTATCAAGAGGAAGACAACCTGGAATGCCTGCACTTACTGTGCAGGTAAAACTGACTTCAGGAATAGTGATGCTTAAAGCAGTCAATAAATATTTCCTGTCATCCTTGCTGACTAGTTTCACCTCCAAATTACTGGTAAGGGTTTTTACCCCACCTTTCAAAGCATGAGGATTCTTGGAGGATAAATAACCATGGGTTTACATTTGAAATCGCCTGATGCATTACCAAAAAGGGGCAAGTTGAAGCCCAGTTCATTTTTTTCTTGCTAACTGATATAAGTTCTTTGGCATTTTGTTCCCATATACACTTTCTCATCAGCTTTAAACACTTGCTCTGGCTCGTAGCCCCCCCTCAAAAATAATTTCTTGCAATTCGTCAGGGAAATTACTTGCTGCTGTATGATCAGCTGAAGCACTTACACAACTTAGTTGTGGAACCAGCCAATGCTAAACACACTCTTGTTCAGGCCTTCCTCATCACATACTGTATTTTACAACTGTAAGGCTTTTCCCAAATTAAGATGAAATTAAGTGGTGCACCTTTCTTTGTTTTTGTTCATTCCACTTGAGCAATAAGTTTTGTCTTATTTACTTGTGATCTGTGTCATTCTTTTCATGAGATGGAAACCTGGGGTAATTCATTACACAAGCCCATATATTTGCCTCTTTTTTATTTTAATTGTAAAAACCCGGGCCTTCATTAAGGCCATAAGCTCTCGCTACCCACCACACATGAACCGCTTGTCTTGTATCTCAATTTTCTTCATAACCTGAATACTTAAATTTTTTCTTGCCACTTCCGGGGATAATCTCATTGCCATACAAGATATGGCAGTGAAAAGACCAAACCCAATTTACAAACAAATCTGAGAATTGTCCATGTTTGCATGGAGCATTGGGGTGGGGTGGCAGGGGAGGAAGGTAGGCCTTCCCTACAGAGACAGTGGCTTGACCCAGAGGCAGAAGGCCTGAGGGCACACTGCACAGAGGGGCAAAATCCCTCTATCCAACTGGCAGCGCTCCAAAAAATTTTTCCCACCACCCAAAAAGGAAGTGTAAAATAAATTTTACGAAATGTTGTATAAAAATATTCCACAATAGTGTAATAACAAAATGTGGTAAATAAACCTGTGAATATAACGGTCTCTAAATAGCCTGACATTTCTCCACTTAGAATATACAGCATAAATTGGGTGCAAGTAATTTTCCTTTTTTTTTTGATTGTCTTCTAACACTGTACATGGAGTACTTAAGATATTAAAATTGTTTCAAGGTGTAATACTCCTCAAATCATGGAAATAAAATAAACCCTTGATATTATGGGCTAATAGGGAAAGGGGGGTTGTCAGTGTCTATTATACAGAATAATACTCAAATAACCTGCATGTAGGGGATGGCTAGAATGTTAAAAAAAAAAAAAAAAAAAAAAATAGTTTGAGGGAATATTCTGGATTATATAAACAATGTAATTTCTGTGTCCATAACATGTGTGCCTTCAAGGGTGCTGTAAAAAGAATTTAAAGGACATCTTGTGATATTACAATTGTTTCAAGATATAATAACATGGAAATAAATAATTTACTATATTGGGCAATTGTAGATCAAATCTTGTGTTATTTGGGATGAATTCCACTGTTAGTATCATAAAATTGGAATACATTTGGAATAAGGCATCATCCTGCCAGTTCTACACCCAGGTGTGCTGTATAACTCCTGTGGTTTAGCGCTTCTATTTGATTATAATAATACACCCAGGTGTGGCAGCTGGTAGTGGAACAGGGCTTGGTTTCATTGTTTGCTTATGCCTGTTAGGTAGTGTTACCCCATGATGTACACTGTAGACCTATTTGATCTTAGATTTTTTTCTAAGGCATGAAGAGGTAGGAAAACCCCCTAACAGTTGTGCTGAGCTCAAAAACAGGGCAGGTAGTGATTTTTTTTTAGTTTAATATCTTTATTATGCACCCTATACCCATCCTGTGGGTAGTCAAAAAATTGCAGAGGTACATAATGGGTCCAGAGACGGGGCCCCAAATTTTTGATAGATGAAAATTTGAAGGTATAAAAAATGGTTTAAGTATCAACACTTAAGCATCCCCTTTTTGTACAGGGACACAGTTAAAGGTCGAATATTTTTTTATGTTCCTAGTTTTTCCTAAAGTTTAAAAAAAAAATAGTTTTTTCAAAATTACTCAATTTTCCCTTTTTTGACAAATATGGTTGACTTTCTTTTTTTTGAAAAATTTAATAGCCAGTGAAGTGGTATGAGGCTTTCTACCTCTTAACTTTCAGGTGCGAACCCAGCAGTTACCTGGATGGTGTCGCAAGTGCAGAGTATGTGTGGAGAATCCCAAAGGCCCAAGGGGGCGATTCATCCCAAAGATAGATGAAAAAACTGTGAAGGAAAAAAGGTAGTTTCAAATGCAAAAAAATCTGCTTTAATGACTTATTAATTACATGATAATCAAGAATGGCTCTGCTTGCCATAGTTTAAAATTAAAATTGGTTCATATGAAGTATTTTTTTTTAAAATTACTTAGCTCATTAATTTTGTTTTTAAAATTTAAGGTTGTTAAAGATAGAAAAATCCTAGATACATGTAGACAAAAGGATGGAGGATGGTCAGAAAGTGGTATTTCTGGGGAAGGGGGCCAAGAACCAGGTTTAGAACCAGGTGATATCATCATTGTGTTGGATGAAAAAGGGAAAATCAGTATTCAGGTTGGTCATATATTTTTATAGTATTGCCATTTTAACTAAATAATAGGCAATGGATGATTAAACGACATGATTAGGCATTTTACAATAATTTCTAATATACTGTAATTAACTGTTTAAGTTAAAAGGGGGGGGAGTAATTTGCTGGTAGTCTTGCCTTTTGAATTTTGAAGTTTTGAATTTTGAAATTGTCCATTTATTTCATATCTTTACCTCTTGTGTTTGCTTTTTCGGGATATTCCTGTATTTTAGGTGGGTAATTTTAAACCATCCTTGTGTTTCCTGTATAAAGGAAAAGAAATACTTAGGGCCAAATTGTTCTGAATCAGATTATTAGTGTTCATTATGTACACTTGTTCCAGTCATAATTTAAAAAAGAATTAGCAGGTATAAGTTATTTTAAAGTTTTTTAGAAACCTCTGGTTTAAAGTTTTTTTTTATCTTGTATGCTAATGCTTAGGATTAGGCCAGTGGTCCCCGAGTTACGATTTTTTTTCGTTTGAGAATGCTGTTCAAGTGCCATTAAAACAATTTACCCCCAAAAGGGAATTTGTAAAATAGCTAGTCCTTTTACCCCCCAAAAATATACTTACAAAAGCTTTTAAAAAAAATAAACTTCAAAAAAGGGGATTTTGGGGACCACCGGGGTCCACTGTTTTGTGTTCTGTTTAACATTGGACACAGTTTCTGGCATTTAGAATTTTTATTTTTACAGGTTGCTTTTGTAATGTTTTTTAAAATTGGTTATAAAAGTATTGTTGAATATTTTAATATTTCTGATGCTAAGATATAAAATATTGGTCGGCCATCACTAACCGGCAGTCAGTCACCCGGGTTCCTCAGTTATCCGGCACTAATTTCCGCTAGCATAATTTCAAATTTCCGGGGTCCCCACAAAACCTGCTGCTACTGTGTGGGGGCCCTACTGTGTGGGGGCGCTACTTGCTGCATAAATCTTCCAATTTTTTTTCCTCCATTTGTTGTTATAACCTGCTTGCTTTTAGCCCCACCATGGTTCCCAAAAAATAAAAGTTTCCGTTTTGTAAAGCACATACACAGTACATTGTCCATAAAGATAAGGTGGCTTTGAAGCCACTGTTGGTTCCACGGCTCAGTCTTATGATGCAGGGAATATGCTTTATTATTACGCTAATATCAACACTGGCTTATTTCCTATCACAATTTATCTAATATGACATAATATAAATAACATAAAAAAATGGTAAATACTCCAGAATGAATAATATTTAGCATAATAAGCGGTTCGAAGGATATGAAGAGGATATGGGGTAAAAATAAACCTCCTATCCCTGTCTTGGGGGCTTATATTAGAAAACTGAGTGTAGCACAGGACTAACTGTGATATACACTGTAATACATTGGACTTTCCAAAATGATTTTTTGTAATTTTTTTTTTCAGTTGTTTGTTGGGCTATCTTATTGAAACTTGGGCAATGTATGATGGAAAAATGTTTCTTAACGAAACCAAAAAAGAAAGAAATCTGACAATAAATAATGAAGTTCACCCCAACCATCAGCCACCCCTTTCGGTACAGTGGACCCCGGAAGAAAAAATTCATTCCAGAAGCCTGCTCAATGCCTTTCAAAATTTACTCCCTAAAGGAATAATGTCCGTAGGTCTATTTCAGACCCCAAAATACACTTCCACAAGCACTTACAATATTATACTTACATAATTGCGATTTGGGGGTGTTTGTTACTGGGGGTCCCTGTATTTTTTTGTATGGTTTTTATGGTTGTATTCTCTTTTTTTTGGTCTCATTTGATAGAATGGAAGATATATTACAGAAATAGATATATGATTTTGATTGGTTTCACGATGAAAAAAACCTTGAAATTGAGCTCAAAGTAGGGGAAATGTTAGTTTTTTGCCATGTTCAAGAAACAAATGCGCACCGCCAATGTGTCCAACTGCCAATCTAATATGCAGTCATGAATGGGTTGGCATTATTTAGAATTTTTAAAAAATCAGTGTCTCAAACAGTAAATCTTCTATTTTTTTGTGAATAAAAAATTTAAAAAGGAAAGCAAGAGTAAAGAAGGCGCCTGGAAATGTGACTAATAACAGAAAATGTTATTTTAGTGCTAGGAATGCGATTTTTATTCTGGGCCCTATTTTGAAATTGGCATCTTTAAAATTTTGTGAAAATTTGGCCTTTCCAATTTTGACCACTTTATTGGGTAGTTGAAACAATGAATGGGGGTTTTTGTACTGGTTGACAGAATAGAAGCAAGTAAATAAGTATAATTTTATTCAGATATACACAAATACAGTTACATAATTTTGGCAAATGTTGCAAGTGTATGGAATAGGTATAAATTACTGAAGGCTGTAAAGAGTTTTTATGAGGATAGTGAGGCTCAGGTTAGGGTGTGTAGGGAGAGGGAGATTACTTCCGGTAAAGTAGGTCTTAGACAGGGATGTGTAATGTCTTGGTTGTTTAATATATTTATAGATGGGGTTGTAAAAGTAAATGCTAGGGTGTTGGGGAGAGGGGTGGGATTAAATTATGGAGAATTAAATGCAAAATGGGAGTTGACACAGTTATTTTTTGCTGATGATACTGTGCTTATGGGAGATTCTAAAGAAAAGTTGAAAAAGGTTAGTGGACGATTTTGGGGAGGTGTGTAAAGGAAAGAAAGTTAAAAGTGAACATAGATAAGAGTAAGGTGATGAGGGTATCAAACGATTTAAATAAAGAAAAATTGGATATCAGATTGGAGAGAGGATTATGGAAGAAGTAAATGTTTTCAGATATTTGGGATTTGGGCGTGTCAGCGGATGGGTTTATGAAGGATGGGGTTAACCATAGAATTGATGAAGGAAAAAGGTGAGTGTGCATTGAGGTATCTGGGGAAGACAAAAACGTTATCCATGGAGGCAAAGAAGGAATGTCGAAAGTATAGTGGTACCAACACTCTTATATGGGTGTGAAGCATGGGTTGCAAATGCTGCAGCGAGGAGGAGGCTGGAGGCAGTGGAGATGTCCTGTCTAAGGGCAATGTGTGGTGTAAATATTATGCAGAAAATTGAATGTGGAAATTAGGAGAAGGTGTGGAGTTACAAAAAGTATTTGTCAGAGGGCTGAAGGGGGGTTGTTGGGGTGGTTTGGTCATTTAGAGAGAATGGATCAAAGTAGAATGACTTGGAGAGCGTATAAATCTGTAGGGGAAGGAAGGGGGGTAGGGGCGTCCTAGAAAAGGTTGGGGGGAAGGGGGAAAAAAGGGGGTTTTGTGGGAGAGGGGCTTGGACTTCCAGCAAGCGGGGACGTGTTAGATAGGAGTGAATGGAGCGAATGGTTTTGGGACATGACGATCTGTTGGAGTGTGAGCAGGGTAACATTTTGTGAAGGGATTCAGGGAAACCAGTTAATTGATTTAGTTGGACTTGAGTCCGGGGAAATGGGAAGTACAATGCCTGCACTTTAAAGGAGGCCCGAGATAGTGACAGCTGGGAGGACTTTTCTCAGCTGTCGTATCTGAGCTCCTCTGCAAAGACAGTGATTATGTATGAGTGTGGTGAAAGTGTTGAATGATGATGAAGTTTTTTTTTTTTGGGGATTTTCTTTCTTTTGGGTCACCCTGCCTCGGTGGGGGGCGGCCGACTTGTTAAAAAAAAAAAAAAAAATTCATACATAGCACCATGTGTGTAGAGAACCTAGGATAACCCAAAAAGTTAGACAGTGACTTATTTCTATTGAGGTCCTTAAAGACCATCTGTAATTGATGGGTTTTAACACATAATAGACCAGCTAGCCATTTTGTATAACAAACCAGAAACAAAAGATCTTGCAAGAACCCTTGCAAGATCTGTTCTTCAAGAGTTGCACTGAAGTGAAGTTCAGTGCAACACTTAATATAAACCTTGCTGAATTTAAACAGCACTACACAAGGAATATACTAGTTTAAATAGCTGAGTTTTGTAGACTGGAACAATGGCATGGGCCAAATATAGGGTTTATATTGGGTGAAATTGCCAATGCATAAATATGTGTTGGGTTAAGTGTATTCTAACCTAACCACTCTGTAATCCCCAAAATCACTAATCCAATGCCCTACAGGTCCCGATGATGCTGGATTAGTGATAGCCGACCTTTTTAGTTTATTGAAAAAATTCTGTTGCATCAAACTTTCTTCTCCCAACAGACGAGTGAACAACGCCTCACTATGCAGATGCACATATTCTTAGTTGAAGCTTTGTGTGGGTTCCAGAAACCTATAAAGACATTAGATGACAGAATTATTGTTATAAGTACCATTCCAGGTAAGTTAGATATTTTTAATAACATTTTTTACAATGGCAATTTCTCACCAAGGCTGAGTGACTTAGAGAAATGTTTGCCAACATACATATAATAGCTGTCTGGGTAGAAGTGTGAGGATATTACAATTCAAATGACCCTCTCCCAAGGGAGCGACTTGATGCTGGTGAGGGGCTTTGATCTAGGAATTTGATGTAATGTCCTTCCTTGAATTGAACCAATTGCCTATGGGTTTAGCACTCCTGTTAGGTGTAATAATGATGCCTGAAGTGTAACACAAACCCATCCTGAGTACAGGTCTTTAAGTTTCTTCATGAAGTTACTTGTCACCTTTTAAACAAACAAATCCCCAAAAACCCAGTCTCCACCCCGATCTAAATTGCTCACATACACCCATTTGATGCTCAAATTTCCTACCACTTTAAACCACCACCACCACCACATACTCCAACCCCTTTTTAACCAC
>WNWK01048465.1:0-13543 GCA_009830355.1 Cherax destructor
TCGCATCTGCTAGAAAAATGACAGGATGGATAATGAGAACCTTCAAAACCAGGGATGCAAAACCCATATTGACACTTTACAAATCGCTTGTTCTATCTAGGCTGGAATATTGCTGCACACTAACTGCACCTTTCAAGGCAGGTGAAATTGCTGACCTTGAAAATGTGCAGAGAACCTTAACGGCACGCATAACTGCGATAAACCACCTCAATTACTGGGAACACTTAAAGTTTCTAAACCTGTACTCCCTAGAACGCAGGCGGGAGAATACATTGTTATATATACGTGGAAAATTCTCGAGGGATTAGTACCAAACTTGCACACGAAAATCACTCCCTACGAAAGCAAAAGACTCGGCAGGCGATGTAACATCCCCCCAATGAAAAGCAGGGGTGCCACTAGCACATTGAGGGACAACACAATAAGTGTCAGGGGCCCAAGATTGTTCAACTGCCTCCCAGCTTACATAAGGGGGATTACCAACAAACCCCTGGCTGTCTTCAAGCAGGCACTGGACAGGCACCTAAAGTCGGTACCTGACCAGCCAGGCTGCGGTTCGTACGTTGGACTGCGTGCGGCCAGCAGTAATAGCCTGGTTTATCAGGCTCTGGTCCAACAGGAGGCCTTGCCAGAGACCGGGCTGCGGGGCGTTGATCCTTGGAATTCTCTCCAGGTAAACTCCAGGTAAATGTATATGGCCTCAGATCGGAGGTTAAGAGATGGTGGCTGGAGGGGACGTTAAGACGTGTGAATGTAGATGTATGTGTACTGCAAGAACACAATTTCAGGTGTGGTAGTGAGTTACGTTTGCATGGTTACGATATGTATGCTATTAGTTCAGGGACTCTCAAGGGAGGGTGGCCATAGGGCTTAGTGTGACCAGTCCTTTTAGGCTATGGTCCGGGAGGAGGGGGAGGAAGGGTTGTATGGGTAGATAGCTGGTGGGGGATATTCAGGTTTGTTTTGTGGGCGTATACATGCCCGCAGTGTCTAGTCGTAAGTGTAAGGTGGAGTTTGTTAAGGATGCTTTGATCTATGCCCTGCGTGGGTTACCTTTAGTAACAGTGGTAGCCGGCAATTGGAATTGTGTTATAAGAGAGAAAGATTTTGAACCTCGAGGGGCTGGTTGTGTTTTGCATGAGCTGAGAGAAGTTTTAGGGGCGGTTGGGATTGAGGATGTAGTCAGAGGAGGAGGGTGAGATGTGGATTTTACTTTTTTCAGAGGGATTATGTGGCGCGTCTCGATCGGATATATGTGTCACGACTGGTACAGGTGGGACAGGTTTAGATGTTGGTTTTTCAGATCATAGGGGCGTCATAGCAGAACTCCATTGGGAGGGGGCCATGACTGTATATCCGAGTTATTGGAAAATGAATACTAGGCTCTTGGGAGGGTTGGGACACAGGGAGAAATTTGCCGAGTGGTGGGGGAGGATATGGGAAGAGGTGAGGCGTTTTCTTGATGTAGTGAGTGGGTGGAATCAGAGAGCGAAGAGGGCGATTAAGGATTTCTTTGTAAGAGAGGGTAGAGAGGATGCACAGCTACGTTATGGGAAGCAGAGGTATCTGGAGGCACAGCTGAAGGATTGTGCTAAGTACCGGGGATGGAACAAGCAGGGAGAAATGAGTTTTTTATGTGGGCAACTGAGGGAATTGCAAAATGAGAGTTTTCAGGCATTGCCGGTTAGGAGTGGAGTAGAAGAGGTCCTGTGGGGAGATAAACCGTCTGCATTCGTTTTACATAAGTTCCAGGATAGGCGCAGCAGGACTACATTGACATCCATCAAGATTGAGGAGGACTTGGGAAGATATGCACAGGGCCAGGTGTTGCGTACCACGGAAGGGATGAGTGGGTATGCTGAGCTTTGGTTTGGAAGGAAGTTAGGAAAGGGTGGCCGAGATAAGGAGGCAAGTGAGAGAATTTTAGGAACATTCGAGAGGGTATTAGTAGAGTCGAGAGGGAGGGGTTGGAAGGTAGAATAATGGAGGAGGAGGTGCTTTTAGCGGTACAGGAGTTGCGTATGGGAAAAGTGCCTGGGATTGATGGTATACTGGGGAATTTTTACGTATATCACAGGGAGGTTTTGAGGGAGGTTTTGTTGGAAGTTTTGAATGCGATGAAAGTGGACAGGAGGATGGGATATGTGCAGAAGATGGGGTCGTGGTCTTGGTACCTAAACGCACGGACGGTGAGACATTAAGAGATTATAGGGCGATTACTTTACTTTGCGCAGATTATAAGATCTTTGCGAAAGTTTTGGGCAATCGTATGAAGAGGGTCTTGGGTGGGTTGTTGGACGGGGGTCAATTAGGGATTCCAGGGAGATACATGTGGGTTGGGCATAGACGAATTCGAGAGTTTATGGAGGGGCATCAGGGTGGGAGCGAGGGCGTCATCAGTTTGGATTGGGAAACTGCTTTTGATAGAGTCGATCAGGAAATGTTATGGGAGATTTTACAGAGGCAGGGGTTTATGACTGAGGTGGTGGAGTGGGTTCGGACTTTGCATGTAGAAGCCCAGTTTAGAGTTCAAATTAATGATAGGTTAGGGGCAGTGGTAGATATGGGTAGAGGCCTAAGGCAGGGGTGTCCTTTATCACAGTTGCTTTTCGCGTGTTTGCAAGACCCCTTGTATAGTTTGGTCGGGGAGGGAGTCAGAGTGCAGGAAGTTTCTAGGTTGGCCCCCGGGAGCATGGGATATGTAGATGATACCACGATCCTGGTGGCAAGTGAGGAAGGTTTGGCTAGGGTTAACGACGTCATTGGGTTTTTGAGGAGGGCAACTGAGATGCGGGTGAATAGGCAAAAATCTAGGCTTTTGGAGGTAGGAACGTGGGTGGGGGGGACGTTTGGGACGAGATATGGGTGGCTTCAGGTAGATAGTTTAAAGATCTGTCAGTTGAATTTTTGTAGGGATGAACAGTTGGCGCGAAAAATTAATTCTGCAAGGGTTGTTGATGCAGCATTAGCGAGGATGGGAGGTTGGAGGCATGGGGAGGTCACACTTTTATAGAGGGCAGTGGTAGTGAACATGTTAATTTATAGTCGTTTGTGGTTTGTAGGGGCTGTGTACCTCTTAGTTGAAGAGGACGTGATTAGATTACAGAAGAGGGTTCTTCGTTTCATTTGGATTTATGGTAGGCACTGGCTGGATAAAGGAATTGTTATGAGACGGGTCAGAGAAGGGGGCGTGGGATTGATACGGTTGCAGAGGAGATTGTTAGCGATCTACGTCAAACAGAAATTTGTGGTTAGAGGAGGGAACCATGGTGCTCGAGTAGGGCAGGTGATGCATGAGGTTAGGAGATAGTGGAGAGGTAAAGATGAACAAAGAAATGTTGAGGGTTTTGTTGGTGGTCAGCAATCCGGAGAAGCTGAAGGTAAATAAATTAGAGAGGGTCAGGGATGCGGATGCCGTTGTGTGTGGTACTGCAGATTTTCCAATGTATGACTGGAAAGGGGTATGAAAAGGGCTTAGGAAGGTGAAAGTGCCACCGAGGGTAAGGGAAACTGGGTTTCGATTTTTACATGGGATTTTAGCGTTGAAAGCAGAATTGTTTCGAATGGGGTTGGTGAAGGATGGTTCATGCCCTCGCTATGGTTTGATGGACACAGCATATCATACTGTTTATTTTTGTCCTGAGCTAGAGAATGTGCGGGTGTGGCTAGGGAGGGTAGTGGCAAGCGTGGGAGGGATGTCTCGTGTTTGCGAGCCCTAAGTTTGGATATCAGTGACGTACAGGATGATGTCCGTCGGGCTTTAGTGTATATAGTTTTAGATTTTCTACGTATGTCTTGGTCCATATGGGAGGAGGGTGGTCGAGTGAGGATACAGGCTCTGGCAGCACGTCTTCCAGGATGTGTCGTCAGAATCAGGAACTGTATGGGATTAGGTGGGAAAGGGCTTTTCCAGTAGGATATAGGGAGATTTCAGTGGGAGTTTTGGGAGGTTTAACTTGATGACCACTGACAATGGGACTGGTCTTAGGGTATGAACAATCAGAAGAAAAAGAAAAAGTTTTTAAATGTTTGTAGTGCAAGTGTAAGAGCGAGTATGGATGGGGAGGGGTACGACGTGTATGGGTTCTGGGACACAAGTCTTTTGTGGAATATAGACGTTGGACTTGGAGTGGGGGGTGTAAGGGGAAGTGCGGAGGAGCTATACCTTGGACGATATAGGCATGAAGAAGGTTTTTCTTTGTGTTCATATAGATGTGTTTTGTACAAAAGTTTTCAGACCCTTTATAGGTTTAACGTTTTGTTAATAAGAGCCATGTGGAGGCTTTTATCAAGGTGAGGAAGGTATCAAAAAAAAAATAAAAAACATTTTAGGTAAACGTTTTCATTTTGGTGACTAAGAACTTTTTTTTTTTTTTTTTTGGTTTAGCATAGGACATTAGTTCTCTTTTTTTCAAGTGGAGACATAGTTTTTATATGGGTGTTGTTATTTTTGTGTCATGTCTACGGGGCTTGGCTGCGCCTTTTATCTATGACACCTAGTTTTCTATTTTGTCTTATTGTACTGGGTAAATGATAGGTTAAGCAAATCTCTTTGCATACTTAAATGGATGGAGATTTAGTGTGTTAGTTGATAGGGTACTAGTAAGAATGATAGGGTTCCCTTTTTTGGAATATATAACCATTGTATTATTTTGTGTTCATCTGGTTGTATTTATGATAGCACTGTAAAATAATGCTCATAGTTGGGTGTTTATAGCCTTTATTATTTGTACACTCAAGAATCATTCGCTACAGGTAAAACTTGGTTTATGTATGTATAAGTTTACCTTTTGAAACTGTGAGATGGTTAAATAGTACTAGCAATCAGTACAGATGTAATGTAATGCGCTTACATGTTATAATGGCGTACGGTTTTGTGTTGATGTGTCTGGTATCATGGGTTTATATATACATAAAAAAATTGTTGTAACATAGCTCAATGGCACGTGAAGCAAGTTGTGTGTTTTTGTGGGTTTTTCATACGAACTGGACTTGTCCTAATTTTGTGCAAACGGTTTAGGTGGTTGTAAGTTATTGTTGAGAGGGGAGTTCTTGTGTTCATGACAGTGTAGTAAACATAGTATATAGTTTTCAAAATGCCCAGATGTATCGAAACACTTTAACCTCCAACGTGTGTACATCTTCTTGCATTAATGGGTATATCACTGGAACTTGCCAAATCTTACTATATATCAATGTACTTACTGCTATCACCCTCTGCTGTAATGTAAGATCCCCTGGCCTCCATCCTTTCAATCTATCCATTGCAATTTTCACAATCCTACCTGAATTCACACATTGCGCTTCCACTTCATTACTCATATATATTACTCCACAAATCTTAATTTTTCCACTATTAACCACCCATGCCTCTTGCCCAACCTCCCCCCCACCCATCTACCTACCTCCAATAATCATGATTTGGCCCTATTTACTCTCATTCCGGTTGCTCTACAAAAAACCTGTATTATATGTCCCACATTGACCAGTCCCTCTACGTTGCCTACGAGCACAGTAGTATCGTCAATGTATCCCACTATTCCCTGCTCCTCACTCACTTCCTCCACCCCCTCTCTCCCCTGCCCCCACACACTCTCCTTGACTAGTCTGTAGAATGGATTTTGCACACATTCAAATAGACTGTGCGACAGAGGGCATCCCTGCCTTAATTAATCCCTTTTCCATTTTTACCATCCTCCACACGTCCATTCACCTGCACTCATACACATGCCCCCTTATACACTGTTTTAACCCATCCTACCACTTCCTCCCCAAACCCCTGATGTCGCATAATTTCATAGAGCACCTCCCTCTCCACACTGTCATATGCCCTTCTCCAATCTAATGCTAATACCCCACCACTCTATGCTGCTCTTTATATACTTTTTAATTCTTTCGTGACCTCTGATCATGCTTCTCCCTGGTATCCCACACTGCCCTTCCTCAATCACTCCTCCTAGCACTCTTTTCAACTTATTTCCCAATACTTTCGCAAAAATCTTATAATCCGCATTCATCATTGCTAAAGGCCTGTAATTACTTATAGTTACTCCTGTTCCCCATTTCTTAACTAACACCACCACACCCGTGCATTGATCAGTTCTTAAGCATCCCTCCTCCTTCATTGTATTTAAGAGGCATACCAAACATTCCCTCAATATATTCCAATATATCCTATAGAAGTCATTAACTATTCCAGCTATCCCTGGAGCCTTTTCATTACTTAACTCATCCCCCACATCCCATACCTCTTCTTCACTAATAGGACCTTCCATACTTACTCGTTCCCTCTCTCCCACCTTTGCTCTTATTCCCTCCATAATCGTGCTTCTCTCTGATATGCCTACCCTATCCCTTCTCCAATACCTCTTGAACCATTTATCCACATAGACACCTATAGCCTCAGTCGTCCTTAATCTTTGCCCCTGCATATAACTCTCCAACATCTCCTCCACTTCTAGGGAATTTACCGTCATACCATCCCTCCTTTTCCTACATTTGCTCAAAACATACTTCGAAGGCCTGTCTCCCCATAAGACATCATCCATCCCCCTTCAATTGACAAGCATCAAATCTTTCATTCTGTATCTCTCTCAGCCTTTCTTTCAATCCCCTTATCTCCTGCACTGCATTGGGTCTGTTCTTGTAACATCTGGCCAAGAGCCCCTTTATGTACTTTTGTAACCCAAATGACCAACTCGCCTCCTCTCTCCCCAGTCTTGTATAAAAACCTTTTATACCCACTTTTGCCACTTTTTCCCACCACACTATGATACTTTCTCCCGACTCGATCTGCCTCTTACCTTGCTTTCACAACCCCTTCTACCATTGTACAAAACTTACCTGTTTGTCCTCCCCACTCAACAACTTCACATTTAATTTCCAGTAGCCCCTATACCATCTAACTGCTCCTTCCCAACTTACATCTACTAGAACACCTCTATGGTCCAAAAACCCTACATCTATCGTTTGCACACCTTCAGCCACTACCAGATCTGACCCATATATCCTATCCAATCTGGCTGCATAACCCTTACAAAAGTATGTGTGCTCCACCCTCTCCTCCCCACCTACCACATCTTTCAATCCCACACTATTTAATACATCTCTTAAGACCCTTAACACATATCCCGCTCCCCTAGTTTCTACATCTCTATTTCTAATGATGCAGTTCCAATCCCCTCCCACTATCACTACACCTGGCATCCTTCCTAAAGCATACACCAAATATTCATTCACAAATTCATCCTTGACCTTCCTGGAAAACTCCGCCGGCATAGAAACCCCTACAAAGCATACTCTGGCTCCACCCCATTCCCCATCCACCTTCACTATATATCCACCCCACACTCCTCCCATGCTATCAAATGAAAAGGGCTTGACACCTTTATCACTACTGCAACCCCACCCTTTAATCTCCATGAAGACCCAGCATATACATCATATCCTTCCAAACGTAAGTCTCTTCCAATCCTATAATTATGTTCCTGCAAAAAACCCACTTGCACACCATAATGTCTCAATGTCACCTCCACCCACTTCCTTTTAACCTCTGCCCTCATACCATTTACATTAATAGTTATACACTGGAAAACAACAATGAAGGTTTACTTCTCGACATAGATGTATGTGTCACTTCAGTTTTCCCTGTGCCTCCTGCTCTGTTGACACATTTCCCACCCTTGGCACCTTCCTTAAATTGCATCCCTCCCTTTCCCCTCTTTGATGCATCCACCAAAGGCTTTTTACATGTTCTTTGTGCAGGTGTTAATACATCCTCTCCATCTGATGAGGCTACCCAACTCTTTCGGGATTTCCCTGACACTACCATGCCTTGACTACTTTCTTGCTCATCCACTTCCACACACACCATCTCACATACTAACCCTTGTTCCCCAGTTCTATCCGCTTCCATTTCAACACCTAGTTCATTGTCTTTCCCCAATACTTCTGCTGTCGCACTTAACTCCGGCAAGGTCGAGACCTTGAGGCTCTCCAATACCCCCTCCAAAGATATATTGGCGCTGGCCTTCCCTGTACCCTCCTCCTCTTCTGCTATTTCTCGCTGCTCCACTGTAGCCATCGGAGGGAGTGTTTAACATGCCCCTGTGCTGCCCTCCACTATTTCACTCCATGACCGTGTAGATGGTTCCAGCCCCAACGTAGTTGTTTCCTGTCCCTCTTCCGTCTTGCTTGTTCAATTCATACCCTCCTCAAATCTTTGGACAATTTGTTGCTACATGTTCAAATGTTCCACATGTACGGCACATCCGTCATTGACCCACGTACGTTACGTACACTTGGGTCCTGAACTCAGGCATAACTACGTAAGAACATAAGAACATAAGAAAGGAGGAACACTGCAGCAGGCCTGTTGGCCTATACTAGAAAGGTCCTTCACAATCTGTCCCACTAACAGAATATTTGCTTAACCCAATTTGCAATGCTACCCAAGAAATAAGCTTTGATAATTCTATTTACTCATGTGCGAGTCCCACTCAAATCCAACCCCTCTCACTCATGAATTTATCCAACCTAAATTTGAAACTACCCAAGGTCCTAGCTTCAATAACCCTACTAGGCAGACTGTTCCACTCATCAACTACCCTATTTCCAAACCAATACTTTCCTATATCCTTTCTAACTCTAAACTTATCTAACTTGAATCCATTATTGCGGGTTCTCTCTTGGAGAGATATCCTCAAGACCTTATTTATATCCCCTTTGTTAATACCCATTTTCCACTTGTATACCTCGATCATGTCTCCCCTCATTCTACGTCTTACAAGTGAATGTAATTTAAGGGTCTTCAATCTTTCTTCGTAAGGAAGATTTCTAATGCTATGTATTAATTTAGTCATTCTATGCTGAATGTTTTCTAATGAATTTATGTCCATTCTGTAATATGGAGACCAGTATGGGCTGCCTGATGGACATCTTCAATGAATAAGACCTCTCCATGAGTCCTTTGAAGGGGCCTTTATGCCACTTTCGCACATTTGCTGCATGTATAATCCCATATTCTTTGAAGACTGCCGTTAAATCCACTAGATCCGCCGCAAATGGTACATTTCTCAGCCTTATCCATGTATAGGACCGTGAGACATCTCTCAACTGCACCTCCATACTTGAGTTAACGGCATATACTTGATCTTGATACTTGTCGACCAACCTTTCATACTGCTGAGATGATGCCAATTTCACACACCATATAGGTCATCTCTGTCAATCTTGTAGATATCCTTCAGCACCATAGGTAAGACTGTAGTGGCTGAGAACAGGTGTAACACGCCCTTCACTATTTCAAGACAGACAGTGTTGATGCGACGACTACCAGCTGCCGCCATGTTGGTGAAAATAAAGTTGCATCTCGGCGCCACCAGGAAGCAGAGCACCAACAACCGCCCAGTATGGTTGCTGGATGGGGAAATGTACTCCACTACATCGTTTGCTAGACTATTCCACTTCCTAACTACTCTATGGCTGAAGAAATGCTTCCTAACATCCCTTTGACTCATCTGAATCTTCAGCTTCCAGTTGTGCCCCCTTGGTTCTGTGTTCCCTCTCTGGAACATCCTGTCATTATCTACCTTGTCGATTCCCGCAGTATTTTCTATGTTGTTATCATGTCTTCTCTAACCCTTCTGTCCTCCAGTGTTGTTAGTCCTATTTCCCACAACCTTTCTTCGTAGGACAGTCCCCTGAGCTGTGGAACTAACCTTGTCGCAAATCTTTGCACTTTCTCTAATTTCTTGACTTGCTTGACCAGGTGTGGGTTCCTGACTGGTGCTGCATACTCTAGTATGGGCCTGACATACACGGTGTACAGTGTCTTGAACGATTCCTTGTTAAGGTAATGGAACGCTAATCTTAGGTTTGCCAGTCGCCCATATGCTGCCGCAGTTATCTGGTTGATGTGTGCTTCCGGAGACATGCTTGGTGTTATACTCACCCCAAGGTCTTTCTTCTTTAACGAGGTTTGTAGCCTTTGTCCACCTAGCCTGTACTCTGTCAGCGGTCTTCTTTGCCCTTCCCCGATCTTCATGACTTTGCATTTGGTGGGATTAAATTCGAGAAGCCAGTTGCTAGTCCAGATGTCCAGCTTGTCCAGGTCTCTTTGAAGTCCTGCTTGGTCCTCATCCGATTTGATTCTCCTCATTAATTTCACATCATCTGCGAACAGAGACACTTCTGAGTCTATCCCGTCCGTCATGTCATTCACATATACCAAGAATAGCACTGGTCCTAAGACTGACCCCTGCGGGACACCGCTCATCACAGGTGCCCACTGTGATACCTCATCACGCACCATGACCCTTTGTTGCCTCCCTGTCAGGTATTCCCTGATCCATTTCAGTGCCCTTCACATATATACACGCGTGTGTATATATGTGTGTGTGTGTACTCCCCTAATTCTATTTACCTAGTTGTGGTTGCAGGGTTCGAGTCATAGCTCCTGGCCCCGCCTCTTCACTGGCTACTACTGGGTCGCTCTCCCTTCGTCATGAGCCTTATCATACCTGTTCTTGAAGCTATGAATGGATCCTGTGTGTGTGACCCAACAATTAATATTTGCGCCAAGAACTCATTACAGTTGTGACCGGGTGAGGACTAGTGAATTGTTCATTACTTTATAGTTTGTTCATGATTGTAACCATGTATAAACGTATGTAAGTAAATTTACTTACATGATTCATTACCTTTGTAACTTGCTCAGCTTTCAAAATTTTGGGGCCCAGTCCCTGGACCCATTATGTACCTCTGTAATCTTTTTGAAAACCGCCCACACAATGGGTATGGAGTGCATAACAAAGATATCAAACTAAAAAAAAAACTAACTCTCATTCTTCAGAGGCTGTTTTAACCCTACGGGTTTAGTGTTTCGCCATGATGATGCTACCAATTCTTAATATTAAACCCAAGTGAGGTAATTGAAAGTGAGGCAGCAGTGATTAGTGGGAGGGAGGGAGGTAGGGGATAATGGATGGAGGGAGGGAGGGTATTAGGGAGGGAGTTGAGACAGCAACACTGGTACCCAGCAGTTACCAGTACACTCGACGCTCCCGCTAGGCCGGCCGCACGTGCTCGTCTTTGCTGTTTTATTACGGATTTATTCCTTGGCTGAAGCTCCTGGAATCCTCAAGGAGTGATGAGGAAGGGTAATAAAGGACACCTCAACGGTGAGGTAAGTCGAGACGTGTTTGTGGATCTTTATTTTGAGAGTAGAGGGATTTAATTGTGTAGGTGGTCGTTACATCAGTGACCAAGTCTGTTGTATTTCACTAATACAATGGCTTTCCTTCTCTTGTGTATACACTAGAGCTTTATCACAGTTTCAGGAATTAAAGTTGGCTGGTGGTGAACTAGCTACATGCAACTTTAATGGCCTTCGTATAGTAGATAGGCTTTGGTCCCACCAGCCAACCACCATCTAAGTGTTATCCTGGTGGAAGGTATTTTTACATTAAAAACTGTTGACCAAGGAGATCTTGCGTTAAGTTTGGTACTAAGTTTTCAAAACGTTTAATCATAATTAAATTCCACATTGCATCTTTTCAACCTTCAAATATAATTTACTCCAGTTGAATTTTGTTTTAATAAATCGTGATATAAATACTCGCACGTAACTGAATGTGATGTATGCAGCCATTTTTTTTAAATCTATTTAGACTAAGCTGTTAACATACCTCTGATCGAAGGTCGTTATATTACGGGGAAGCCCTGAACTCTTAGGGGTCATGTAGGTCCTGTTTTAGGGTATAGTGCCACCCATTTGACCAAGATGGTACTCGACTAATAACCAGGTACCTATTTACTGCCGAGTGTAAATAAGCAGCATGTGCAAGTAGACTTACCCATATATATCGACTTGCCCGGGATTAAACCTGGGTCCTTCAGTTGTGAGCTGAAGGCAGTACCAGTGAGCCACTTCTTATGGAGTAGACTTTGCGGAGGTTGTGTCGCTAGGTAAGAGGTAATTTCTGACACATAACAGAGAAAACATTTTATTACGATGTACTTGATTAAGCTCAACTGTAGGTGAAAGTGTATAAATATGATTAGGCCCAACTGTAGGTGGAATTTGTCTCCACCTTGGGTGAATCTTCATATTATGAAGATTTTTCTCTGCTGAAGATCGGTAGGCAATTAAGGTTTGGTATCTGTTAAAGTTTCCCAGTGATGTCCCTCAAGGAAGGTTCCTTGATACTGGTGAAGGGCTCTTGGATCTGCGCTCCAGTTCCCAGAATTAAGCCTGAATACCTTCCACGTCCCCCCACAGGAGCTGTATAGTCCTCCGGGATTATACAGCATGATTCAGGTGCCGAGAAATAGGCGAGTCAGCACTATGCACGTTTTTATTTGACAGCTCTAAGCCAGGGAAGAACAATCTTCTTTTCCCTGCACCTCTTGCTCTGTCTTTCCCAGCAGCCTTTAGAGTGAGTTGTGGACATGCTAGGTCAGGGTTCCCCAAAGTGGTCGATATTGACCCCTAAGGGTCTATGGAACTATCAAAGGAGTCTAAAAATGGATGGGGATCAAAAGGGGGTCAAATAACTAATTTGGTAATCAGTAAAGGCGAGTTAGTTTTATGAAAATAGTACATTTTTAGAGCACTGTCTTATTTGACCTACTTAGTAATATTTTTTAACAAAATAAACTATTATCTGGGTTGTGTATGTAACCTTCCCCCTTACCCATTTGTTTCGCTCATCTCTCGAAGCAAACATCAGTGCCCTTGTTCCTTTCCATTAATATCAACAGTTTCAGTAAAAGAGGTATGCCAAATCTTATATTTTTTCATAATTTAAATATTTCATATTTTTTATGAAACAATTATTAATTATTCGTAGTACTTTTAAAGTACTATTTATTAAATAATTTTCAATTAAATGTTGGGAGGGGCGGGGGGTTGATGAACAATCTAACTTCATGAGGGGGGGGGTCGATGCGCTGAAGTTTGGGGACTCCTCCCTGTGTTAAGTGAAAGTGAACAATCCTGACAGACATTTCTCTCCTCAAGAACGTTACCTTGAGGCCAGTGAAGGAGGGGGAGGGGCTCTTGCTCCAAGGAAGTGAACCTGTTGTCATTTGGATCGGAACTTGGTTGCCTCCCAAGTGCAGTATAACTCAGGGGTTTAGTGCTTAATCCTCGTATTTAATTATTCTCCACCCAAGCATTCTGCCCGACTGGGGTGTACCGTACCATGTCCTAAGTGTTCCACCTTTCCCCTCACCTCCTATTATAGTATGGTATTTTGATGCTGGAGAAGGTAAATATTTAATTTGGGTTAAGTACTTTATTAAAACCATACCACGGGTGGGAATAAAACCTGCGGTCAGTCATGAAACCGATGCGTTAGCCACTGGGCCAGCTGGCTTTAAAAGATTCATCCAAATAGGTATAGGAGACTTGAGCTGGAGCTAGTCACGGCCACGCTGGCGGGAGATTAGTCTGTAAAAACTTGCATTTGTGGTCAGTTTTTTTTTATATTTTATTTAAAAACAGACATTATACAAAACACGCACATCAATATGACACCTT
>WNWK01048466.1:0-13542 GCA_009830355.1 Cherax destructor
TGTGTGTGTGTGTGTGTGTGTGTGTATGTGTGTGTGTGTTTTCTGGGTTTAAACAAACTTAAGAAAATTAATATATATTTGCATATCTGTGTGTGTGTCAACACCTGAAGGTGTTGCTGCTGTGCTAGAAAATACCGGACGCCAGATCTAGTACGACAGAAGTATCCTTTGTCTATTAATATACTTCTAAAGTATCCATTACAGTTAACAATTTAAGAATTCTGGGGATCTAATCTAGGCAGTTTCTAGTGGAGTTAAAACACAAATAGGTAGGATTTTATTTAGTACCTACTTCAAAAATTAGTAATTATAGTATTGTTTCTTATAGCCTTAGGGAAATTAGGTAGTGATTATTAATTATGCTCTCAGGTTACCGAATTTTCAGATTATCATCATTTACAGGTGCTCATTGATAACCGACACAAGTCTTCACACTGCAGGAAGGTTAACTTGGAGTGTAAGACGGCCCGGGGTAAGCCATCTAGGAAGACTCTACTAAGGAACAATCTCCATATTTCAAATATTGTCTTTTTTTCCACTTTCGTACATGGAACAGCTGATCCCCTTGGTCCATCGTCCATGATAACCGGAAAACAAACGTTCATGGAGATTTGTGAAGGGTAAAATAATATATATATATATATATATATATATATATATATATATATATATATATATATATATATATATATATATATATAAAAGATATATATTATCCAGAGGGCTGAGGAGGGGTTGTTGAGGTGGTTCGGACATGTAGAAAGAATGGAACGAAATAGAATGACTTCGAGAGTGTATAAATCTGTAGTGGAGGGAAGGCGGGGTAGGGGTCGCCCTAGGAAAGGTTGGAGGGAGAGGTTAAAGGAAGTTTTGTGTGCGAGGGGCTTGGACTTCCAGCAAGCATGTGTGAGCGTATTTGATAGGAGTGAATGGAGACAAATGGTTTTTAATACTTGACATGCTGTTGGAGTGTGAGCAAAGTAACATTTATGAAGGGATTCAGGGAAACCGGCAGGCACTCTGAAGGAGGGGTGTTAATGTTGCAGTTTTATAACAAAAATGATCCTAAATGGATGAACAATAGATTAAAAGAGAGGCATATATAGGCGAATCAAAAGAGGAGAGGGACAATTAAGTAATCAATATATTCAGTTAAAGAGAGAAATAAAAAAGGGAATAAGAAAAACAAAAAGAGACTATGAGGGGTTTGAGTGCTTTTCTGGCAAAACTTCATTTTTTAACTAAAATACTTAGATTATCATACTTTTAAATAGGTATTTCTACTGCAGAAATAATAAATTATGTAGACCAGGACGATAGTAAACTATGCACGATCAGGGTCACAAGTGACATGGTCCTTAGACAAATAGATAAATTAAAACCTAACAAATCCCCAGGCCCTGATGAACTGTATGCAAGGGTTCTAAAGGAATGCAAAGAGGAGCTTAGCAAACCTATGGCTAATCTTTTCAACATATCACTGCAAACTGGCATGGTGCCAGATAAGTGGAAAATTGCAATGTAATACCTATTTTCAAAGCAGGAGACAGGTCCTTAGCTTCGAACTATAGACCAATAAGCCTAACCTCCATAGTGGGAAAATTTATGGAATCAATAATTGCCGAGGCAATTCGCAGCCATCTTGAAAAGCATAAATTAATCAACGAATCTCAGCACGGTTTTACAAAAGGGCGTTCCTGCCTTACAAATTTAATAACTTTTTTTCACTAAGGTATTTGAGGAGGTAGATCATGGTAATGAATATGATATTGTGTATATGGACTTCAGTAAGGCTTTTGATAGAGTCCCACATCAGAGACTATTGAGGAAAATTAAGGCACACGGAATAGGAGGAGAATTTTTTTCCTGGATAGAGGCATGGTTGACAAATAGGCAGCAGAGAGTTTGCATAAATGGGGAGAAATCAGAGTGGGGAAGCGTCACAAGTGGTGTTCCACAGGGGTCAGTATTGGGCCCTTGTTGTTCACAATCTACATAAACGACATAGATGAGGGAATAAATAGCGACATAAGCAAGTTTGCCGATGACACCAAAATAGGCCGTCCAATTCATTCAAATGAGGACATTAGAGCACTACAGGAAGATTTGAATAGACTGATGCAGTGGTCGGAGAAGTGGCAGATGCAGTTTAATATAGATAAATGCAAAGTTCTAAATATTGGACAGGACAATAACCATGCCACATATAAACTAAATAATGTAGATCTTAATACTACTGATTGCGAAAAGGATTTAGGAGTTCTGGTTAGCAGTAATCTAAAACCAAGACAGCAGTGCATAAGTGTTCGCAATAAAGCAAACAGAATCCTTGGCTTCATATCAAGAAGCATAAATAATAGGAGTCCTCAGGTTGTTCTTCAACTCTATATATCCTTGGTTAGGCCTCATCTAGATTATGCTGCACAGTTTTGGTCACCGTATTACAGAATGGATATAAATGCTCTGGAAAATGTACAAAGGAGGATGACTAAGTTGATTCCATGTATCAGAAATCTTCCCTATGAGGATAGACTGAGGGCCCTGAATCTACACTCTCTAGAAAGGCGTAGAATTAGGGGGGATATGATTGAGGTATATAAATGGAAAACAGGAATAAATAAAGGGGATGTAAATAGCGTGCTAAAAATATCTTGTATTGACAGGACTCGAAGCAATGGCTTTAAGTTGGATAAATTCAGATTCAGAAGGGATATAGGAAAGCATTGGTTTGGTAATAGAGTTGTCGATGAGTGGAACAAACTCCCGAGTACAGTTATAGAGGCTAAAACGTTGTGTAGTTTTAAAAATAGGCTAGATAAATATATGAGTGGGTGCGGGTGGGTGTGAGTTGTACCTGACTAGTTTGTGCTACTAGGTCAGATGCCGTGCTCCTTCCTTAAGTGAATGTAACCTGACCTGGCTGGGTCGGGGCATTGGCTTAAGCCGGTGGGAGACTTGGACTGCCTCGCATGGGCCAGTAGGCCTGCTGCAGTGTTCCTTCTTTCTTATGTTCTTATGTTCTTAACTGTAGTGTAAAGCACCCCTCTGGCAAGACAGTGATGAAGTGAATGATGATGAAAGATTTTCTTTTTCGGGTCACCCTGCCTTGGTGGGAATCGGCCGATGTGTTAATAAAAAAAAATATATATATATAAATTGTGTATGCAATAGCCATCTGCTATCGCAGAAACTCCCATGAGTTTCCAGGTGACTCAAGGCATCATAGAACTTCACAGTTAGACGATCACTGGTAACCTTCACTGATTATGACGTCACCACTTGCGTGGGCGTGTTGTGAGACTGAGGCAGTTATGGACGTACCTGGGGGCGTCAGCGCCCACGTGGACTGGTTAGAACTGGAAACTGAGACAGCTGTGGGTGTCCCTGGGGACGCCACCAGCGGCTAGGTCATATATTTAACATAAATACATGCGCAGTGTTTTCCTACACTATTCTGTATGAATGCTGCATTGCGAGGACACCCGCAGCGTGCTGCAATAATATTCCTCAATACTTATATGATGGAAACACCTTCAGTGTGTTGTTATTGTATTACATGTCGTAGCTACATGGCTGGAAGAATAGGTTACTATGTTTCTATGTCATATTTCCACCATACGTGATAGATTGCGTTCGCACGTATATACGCAGACATTATATGCAGAAAGAGTGGAGAGGGAGAAGACGAGGTTGTCGTTGACCACCAGATGTACACCAAACGAAATGTAAACTTTGCCAGATGGACTATTGTCACACCCTGGGTCATTATGTACTGCAGTGCGATAAAATTAAGGAATTCACAGACAACTCACTCAGAAATGTTCAAGACATGACAAAGCATTTTATCCTCAGTGGTATATTACAAACCATTCAGGAAAAATACCCTGACTTTGCTTCCTACGTGTGTGTGTGTACTCACCTAATTGTACTCACCTAATTGTGGTTGCAGGGGTCGAGACTCAGCTACTGGCCCCTGCTCCATGAGCTTTATCATACCTTGCCTTAAAACTATGTACGGTTCCCGCCTCCACTATATCGTTCGCTAGACTATTCCACTTCCTGTGTGTGTGTGCTCGTGTGTGTATGTGTGTACGCTCGTGTGTGCTCGTGTATATGCGCGCTCGTGTGTGTGCGTGTGTGTACGCTCGTGTGTGTGTGTTTTCTCCTGTGTGTGTGCACTCGTGTGTGTGTGTGTGTGTGTTCCTGTGTGGGTGTGCTCGTGTGTAAACGCTCGTGTGTGTGCGTGTGTGTGTACGCTCGTGTGTGTGTGTTTTCTCCTGTGTGTGTGCACTCGTGTGTGTGTGTGTTCCTGTGTGGGTGTGCTCGTGTGTAAACGCTCGTGTGTGTGTGCGCTCCTGTGTATGTGTGTGCGCTTGTGTGTGTGTGTACTCACCTAGTTGTGGTTGCAGGGGTCGATTCATAGATCCTGGCCCCGCCTCTTCACTGGCCGCTACTGGGTCACTCTCCCTGCGCAATGAGCTTTTTCATACCTCTTCTTAAAGCTATGTATGGAACCTGCCTCCACTACATCGCTTCCCAAACTATTCCACTTCCCGACCACTCTGTGACTGAAGAAATACTTCCTAACATCCCTGTGATTCATCTGAGTCTTCAACTTCCAACTGTGTCCCTTTGTTGCTGTGTTCCATCTCTGGAACATTCCTCTCAGTATCTTATATGTCGTTATCATGTGTCCCCTATCTCTCCTGTCATCCAGTGTCGTCAGGTCGATTTCCCTTAACCTCTCCTCGTAGGACATACCCCTTAGCTCCGGGAGTAGTCTTGTTGCAAACCTTTGCTCTTTCTCTAGCTTCTTTACGTGCTTGGCTAGATGTGGGTTCCAAACTGGTGCTGCATACTCCAGTATGGGCCTAACGTACACAGTGTACAGGGTCCTGAACGATTCTTTAATAAGATGTCGGAATGCTGTTCGTAGGTTAGCTAGGCGCCCATATGCTGCAGCAGTTATTTGGTTGATGTGCGCCTCAGGAGATGTGCCTGGTGTTATACTCACCCCAAGATCTTTTTAATTGATTGAGGTTTGTAGTCTCTGGCCCCCTAGACTGTACTGCGTCTGCGGTCTTCTTTGCCTGTTGCGATCCCTGAACAACATAATTGGGTCAAATGGTTGACGGACCATTTGGGCACTGCACGTCCAGTATTACTGGGCTGCAGCGCCCGGTGTGACGTCACCATAGTTTATGTCAGGGAGTGGAACCTGACATAAAGGCAGTATGATCCACGACTTGGGAGGAACGTGGTATTCCAGCTTGATCCACGACTGCAGTATGGTCTGAGCTGTGGATGGCATCAGTGATTGTATCCAGCTGGCCTTACTTGACTCAGTCTCCTTCCCAGCTTTGATGGACGCACCACATTACATTATGGCTCATGTGACTGTCATTGAGTCGTGTGACACTGTTCAAAAGGAAATTACAACGAAGACGTTCATGACACAGAGAAAAGTGTTTGAGAAGAAAGCGTGTTTTGCAAAAAGAAAAGGGTGTCCTGTGACACAGTAGAGAAGGTGTGTCAGGTGACACGGAGGGCGTCATGTGACAGAGAAGTGTCGTGTGACACTGGGAGAAAGTGTCATAACACAGAGACAAGGGTGTCTATGCAGACACGGAGACGAAGGCGTATCATGACGACAAGAAAGATAGTGTCATATGGCACGTTGTTGGTGGGGTCATGACAACGTGGGTTGTCACTGAGTTGTGGTGTCTGGTATGACACTGATATGTTGTGGTGTCTGGTGTGACACTGATATGTTGTGGTGTCTGGTGTGACACCGATATGTTGTGGTGTCTGGTGTGACACCGATATGTTGTGGTGTCTGGTGTGACAATGATATGTTGTGGTGTCTGGTGTGACACCGATATGTTGTGGTGTCTGGTGTGACACCGATATGTTGTGGTGTCTGGTGTGACACCGATATGTTGTGGTGTCTGGTGTGACACCGATATGTTGTGGTGTCTGGTGTGACACCGATATGTTGTGGTGTCTGGTGTGACACCGATATGTTGTGGTGTCTGGTGTGACACCGATATGTTGTGGTGTCTGGTGTGACACCGATATGTTGTGGTGTCTGGTGCGACACCGATATGTTGTGGTGTCTGGTGTGACACTGATATGTTGTGGTGTGTGGTGTGACACTGATATGTTGTGATGTCTGGTGTGACACTGATATGTTGTGGTGTCTGGTGTGACACTGATATGTTGTGGTGTCTGGTGTGACACTGATATGTTGTGGTGTCTGGTGTGACACTGATATGTTGTTGTGTCTGGTGTGACACTGATATGTTGTGGTGTCTGGTGTGACACTGATATGTTGTGGTGTCTGGTGTGACACTGATATGTTGTGGTGTCTGGTGTGACACTGATATGTTGTGGTGTCTGGTGTGACATTAAAGTCTAGTCGTGCAAATTTAACAATGCACATTGTTTAAAGGACAGTACAAATATTACGTTTAATTTTATTGTACAAAGATCATACTTTTATTTTATATGTTGTACAGAGAGTGTACTATTATATATAACCAGTTTTACTAGTAAAAGAAAATATATATATTTATAAGTTAATGTGTCTATTTATTATTATACCCCGGACAAAAACCCTTTATTATATTGTTACGGTATTAAAAGATTGGTTATGAGAGCAGTATTCTTTAGAATAGCAGGCCGAGTAATCGGGTTTGCCATAGCTCTCGTAACTAATTTTGTAATATTCCCCTTCCCCAATCTTCATGATTTTGCACTTGGTTGGGTTGAACTCCAGGTGCTAATGACTGGACCAGGCTTGCAGCCTTTCCAGATCCCTTTGTAGTTCTGCCTGGTCCTCGTCCGATTGAATTCTCCTCATCAATTTCACATCATCTGCAAACAGGGACACTTTGGAGTCTATTCCTTCCGTCATGTCGTTCACAAATACCAGAAACAGCACTGGTCCTAAGACTGACCCCTGTGAAACCCCACTCGTCACCGGCGTCCACTAAGACACCTCGCCTCGTACCATGACTCGCTGCTGTCTTCCTGACAGGTATTCCCTGATCCATTGTAGTGCCTTCCTTGTTATCCCTGCCTGGTCCTCCAGCTTCTGCATTAATCTCTTGTGTGGAACTGTGTCAAACGCCTTCTTACTGTCCCGGAATATGCAATCTACCCACCCCTCTCTCTCTTGTCTTACTGCTGTCACCCTGTCGTAGAACTCCAGTAGGTTTGTGACACAGGATTTCCCCTCCCTGAAACCGTGTTGGCCGTCGTTGATAAGCTTATTCCTTTCTAGGTGCTCCACCACTCTTTTGTGTGTGTGTGTGTGTGTGTGTGTGTGTGTGTGTGTGTACTCACCTCACCTAATTGTACTCACGTAATTGTGGTTTCAGGGGTCGAGACTCAGCTCCTGGCACCGCCTCTGCGCTGCCCACTACTGGGTATCTGCTCTCCCTACTCCATGAGCTTTATCATACCTCGTCTTAAAACTGTGTATGGTTCCTGCCTCCACTATGTCTTTCTCTAGACTATTCCACTTCCTGACTACTCTATGGCTGAAGAAATGCTTCCTAACATCCCATTGACTCATCTGAGTCTTCAGCTTCCAGTTGTGTCCCCTTGTTTCTGTGTTCCCTCTCTGGAACATCCTGTCACTGTCTACCTTGTTGATTCCCCGCAGTATTTTGTATGTCGTTATCATGTCTCCTCTGACCCTTCTTTCCTCCAGTGTTGTTAGTCCTATTTCCCTCACCCTTTCTTCATAGGACAGACCCCTGAGTTGTGGAACTAACCTTGTCGCAAACCTTTGCACTTTCAGCAGTTTCTTTATGTGCTTGACCAGGTGTGGGTTCCAGACTGGTGCTGCATATTCTAGTATGGGCCTGACGTACACGGTGTACAGTGTCTTAAACGAGTCCTTGTTAAGGTAACGGAACGCTAATCTTAGGTTTGCCAGTCGCCCATATGCTGCCGCAGTTATCTGGTTGATGTGTGCCTCCGGACACGTGCTTGGCGTTATATTCACCCCAAGGTCTTTCTCCTTTTCCTAGGTTTGTAGCCTTTGTCCGCCTAGCCTGTACTCTGTCAGCGGTCTTCTTTGCCCTTCTCCGATCTTCATGACTTTGCATTTGGTGGGATTGAATTCGAGAAGCCATTTGCTAGACCAGATGTCAAGCTTGTCCAGGTCTGTTTGAAGTCCTGCTTGGTCCTCCTCCGATGTGATTCTCCTCATTAATTTCACATCATCTGCGAACAGAGACACTTCTGAGTCTATCCCATCTGTCATGTCATTTACATATACCAAGAACAACACTGGTCCTAGGACTGAACCCTGCGTAACGCCGCTCGTCACAGGTGCCCACTGTGATACCTCATCACGCACCATGACCCGTTGTTGCCTCCCTGTGAGGTATTCCCTGATCCATTCCAGTGCCCTTCCTGTTATACATGCTTGTTCTTCCAACTTCTTTACTAATCTCATGTGAGGAACTGTGTCGAAGGCCTTCCTGCAGTCCAGGAAAATGCAATCAGCCCACCCTTCTCTCTCTTGCCTTACCTCTGTTACTTTATCATAGAACTCTAGGAGGTTTGTTACACAGGATTTGCCTTACCGGAATCCGTGCTTCCTGGTGTTTATTATCCTGTTCAGCTCGAGGTGCTCCACAATTCTTTTCCTGATGATTTTCTCCAGGACTTTGCACACTATACATGTAAGTGATACCGGTCTATAGTTTAGTGCCTCTTTTCTGTCTCCTTTTTTAAAGATGGGGACTACGTTGTCCTTCTTCCATACCTCAGGTAACTGCCCATTTTCAAGGGATGTGTTGAATATTATGGTAAGTGGCACACTCAGTACCTCAGCTCCTTCCCGAAGAATCCACGGGGAGATGTTGTCCGGACCCATCGCCTTTGAGGTATCAAGGTCACTGAGTAACTGCTTCACCTCCTCCTCAGTTGTGTGTATGCCCTCTAGCACTTGATACATCCCTTGTTGGTGGCGCACCCCATCCTGTCTACCCAGCTGCCTTGCTTCCTCCACTGTGAATACTTCCTTAAACCTCAAGTTGAGCTCCTCACATACCTCTTGATCGTTACTTGTGAGTTCCCCATCTTCTCTCCTCAGCCTTATCACCTGGTCTTTAACTGTTGTCTTCCTTCTGATGTGACTGTACATCAGTGTACAGTGTACAGTGTGTGTGTGTGTGTGTGTACTCACCTAGTTGTGGTTGCAGGGGTCGAGTCAAAACTCCTGGCCCCGCCTCTTCACTGGCCGCTACTGGGTCACTCTCCCTGCGCCATGAGCTTGATCATACCTCTGCTTAAAGCTATGTATAGAGCCTGCCTCCACTACATCGCTTCCTAAACTATTCCACTTCCCGACAACTCTGTGACTGAAGAAATACTTCCTAACGTCTCTGTGATTCATCTGAGTCTTCAACTTCCATCTGTGTCCCCTTGTTGTGTCCCATCTCTGGAACATTCTGTCTCTGTCCAGTTTGTCAATTCCTCTCAGTATCTTATATGTTGTTATCATGTCCCACCTATCTCTCCTGTCCTCCAGTGTCGTCAGGTCGATTTCCCTTAACCTCCCCTCGTAGGACATACCCCTTAGCTCCGGGACTAGTCTTGTTGCAAACCTTTGCACTTTCTCGAGCTTCTTCACATGCTTGGCTAGGTGTGGGTTCCAAACTGGTGCTGCATACTCCAGTATGGGCCTAACGTACACAGTGTACAGGGTCCTGAACGATTCTTTATTAAGATATCGGAATGCTGTTCTTAGGTTTGCTAGGCGCCCATATGCTGCAGCAGTTATTTGGTTGATGTGCGCCTCAGGAGATGTGCCTGGTGTTATACTCACCACAAGATCTTTTTCCTTGATTGAGGTTTGCAGTCTCTGGCCCCCTAGGCTGTACTCCGTCTGCGGTCTTCTTTGCCCTTCCTTAATCTTCATGACTTTGCACTTGGTGGGGTTGAACTCCAGAAGCCAGTTGCTGGACCAGGCTTGCAGCCTGTCCAGATCCCTTTTTAGTTCTGCCTGGTCCTCGTCCGATTGAATTCTTCTCATCAACTTCACATCATCTGCAAACAGGGACACTTCGGAGTCTATTCCTTCCGTCATGTCGTTCACAAATACCAGAAACAGCACTGGTCCCAGGACTGACCCCTGTGGAACCCCGCTCGTCACCGGCGCCCACTCTGACACCTCGCCACGTACCATGACTCGCTGCCTGGTCCTCCAGCTTCTGCACTAATCTCTTGTGTGGAACTGTGTCCAACGCCTTCTTACAATCCAGGAATATGCAATCTACCCACCCCTCTCTCTCTTGCCTTATTGCTGTCACCCTGTCGTAGAACTCCAGTAGGTTTGTGACACAGGATTTCCCGTCCTTGAAACTGTGGTGGCCGTCGTTGATAAGCTCATTCCTTTCTAGGTGTTCCACCACTCTTCTCCTGATAATCTTTTCCATGACCTTGCATACTATACATGTCAGTGACACTGGTCTGTAGTTTAGTGCTACGTTCCTGTCTCCTTTTTTAAAAATTGGAACTACATTTGCTGTCTTCCAAACCTCAGGTAGTTGTCCTGTTTCGATAGATGTGTTGAAGATCGTTGTTAGGGGTACACATAGCTCCTCTGCTCCCTCTCTCAGGACCCATGGAGAGATGTTATCTGACCCCATCGCCTTTGAGGTATCTAGCTCGCTTAGTAGCCTCTTCACTTCCTCCTCATTTGTGTGTATTGTGTCCAGCACTTGATGGTGTACCCTAACTCTCCTCCTTTCTGGAGGCCCTTCTATCTTCTCTGTGAACACCTCTTTGAATCTCATGTTGTGTGTGTGTGTGTGTGTGTGTGTTTGTGAGTGTGTGTGTGTGCGAGACCCAGTTAATGTTTCCACTAATAACTCTTTACAGTTGTGACCGGGTGTGGAAGTGAGAATGGCTCATTACTGTGTAATTTGTTCATGATTGTAACCATGTACAGACGTGTAGATGATTCATTACCTTTGAAACTTGTCATGATTGTGACCAGATCTACCTGGAATTCGTAACCTTTGTAACTTGTTCAACTATCAAACTTTGGGGTCCAGGCCCTGGACCCATTATGTACCTCTGTAATCTTTGGCTACCACCCACAGGATGTTAATGGGGTGCTTAATAAAGATATTGAACTAACGTTGAAGACAACTGCTTTCACCACTCACCTGGCAGTGGTACTACCTGGTGTTCTGTTTCACCTCACCAGTGGTACTACCTGTTGTCCTGCTTCACCTCACCAGTGGTACTACCTGTTGTTCTGCTTCACCTCACCAGTGGTACTACCTGTTTTCCTGTTTCACCTCACCAGTGGTACTACCTGTTGTCCTGCTTCACCTCACCAGTGGTACTACCTGTTGTCCTTCTTCACCTCACCAGTGGTACTACCTGTTGTCCTGCTTCACCTCACCAGTGGTACTACCTGTTGTCCTGCTTCACCTCACCAGTGGTACTACCTGTTGTCCTGCTTCATCTCACCATGTAATGGTGCTTAATTATTGACTAACGTTGTCAACTGCTTACACTCACCAGTGGTACTACCTGTTGTTCTGTTTCACCTCACCAGTGGTACTACCTGTTGTCCTGCTTCACCTCACCAGTGGTACTACCATGTCCTGTTCTCTTCACCTCACCAGTGGTACTACCTGTTGTCCTGCTTCACCTCACCAGTGGTACTACCTGTTGTTCTGCTTCACCTCACCAGTGGTACTACCTGTTTTCCTGTTTCACCTCACCAGTGGTACTACCTGTTGTCCTGCTTCACCTCACCAGTGGTACTACCTGTTGTCCTGCTTCACCTCACCAGTGGTACTACCTGTTGTCCTGCTTCATCTCACCAGTGGTACTACCTGTTGTCCTGCTTCACCTCACCAGTGGTACTACCTGTTGTCCTGCTTCACCTCACCAGTGGATACCTGTTGTTCTGCTTCACCTCACCAGTGGTACTCTGTTGTTCTTTTCACCTCACCAGTGGTACTACCTGTTGTCCTGCTTCACCTCACCAGTGGTACTACCTGTTGTTCTGCTTCACCTCACCAGTGGTACTACCTGTTTTCCTGTATCACCTCACCAGTGGTACTACCTGTTGTCTTGCTTCACCTCACCAGTGGTATGTACTGTTGTCTGTTCACCTCACCAGTGGTACTACCTGTTGTCCTGCTTCATCTCACCAGTGGTACTACCTGTTGTCCTGCTTCACCTCACCAGTGGTACTACCTGTTGTCCTGCTTCACCTCACCAGTGGCATTGTTGTTATCTTGTATCACCTCACCAGTGGCATTGTTGTTATCTTGTATCACCTCACCAGTGGCATTGTTGTTATCATGTATCACCTCACCAGTGGCATTGTTGTTATCTTGTATCACCTCACCAGTGACATTGTTGTTATCTTGTATCACCTCACCAGTGGCATTGTTGTTATCTTGTATCACCTCACCAGTGGCATTGTTGTTATCTTGTATCACCTCACCAGTGGCATTGTTGTTATCTTGTATCACCTCACCAGTGGCATTGTTGTTATCTTGTATCACCTCACCAGTGGCATTGTTGTTATCTTGTATCACCTCACCAGTGGCATTGTTGTTATCTTGTATCACCTCACCAGTGGCATTGTTGTTATCTTGTATCACCTCACCAGTGGCATTGTTGTTATCTTGTATTACGATTCAGGCCAGTTTATTACTTTGTATTAGTGCTTCTCGTAATAATCAGGAATGGATTATAATGCACAATATTTTACCAGGATTTTATTTGTCAAATACTAAGTGTAACAGTACTTAGTAAAATAAATTAATATTTAAACACCTTCCAGTTAGTTTCACTAATATAATATATCTCTTATACCTTAAATTAGTTTTTAATATAGTTGGAACTAGATAACACTGTCTTCACTAAATTAATAAACACTGAGTCGTTCAGGGTGGAGCTAGAGACCAATATCAGAGTCTCGAAAGTCGTAGCACACGTAGCATTGCTCAGTGGAGCTAGACCATTCCTCGGGAAAGGCGAAGAAGAGTTAATCCAAGGACGAGGTGGTGTACTTCCACAAGGTGGGAAGTTTTTCTCCATCAGAGAGCAAGTGAAGACTGTCTTAGGTCAGGCCGGTGGCCACAACCTTAGTGTGCTGACGTGGCTTAGGCGGAATACCTGACGTTTCATAACGACGATAGCTATTAGCTACCAATATCATCTATTTACACAATAAGTATACAAGTTAAAAAGTAAGATATTTTTAGTTTAGCTATTACTGAAAATATCTCCAATATAAACTTATATGATAATAGATATACATGAAATATAAAATTCTTATTGCGTATACTTCAAGATACGCAACACCCCCTTCACACGACAATACGTCGCACCAAACAAAAAAAAATTTCTTTTTGCTTTTAACTCTTCATTCTCACGAATCACTTGGTTTTTACTATAGTGTTTCTCGCCAGTAGACAACCATTGCATCAGCAGCGTGACTTCTGTTCTTCAGGCAACAGGTTGAGACGCAATGGATGCAACAGTGGG
>WNWK01048467.1:0-13542 GCA_009830355.1 Cherax destructor
ATGTGTTGAGGACAATAGGCTAATCAGTAATGGTAATGTCAGCTTGTCTAAGGAAGTTGGTGAGATCACGTTCGTTTGATATAGAAAATTGCTGACCTGTTGATACTTTTCGAACTAGTATTTTCCCATCACGAGCGAAGCACTGATGGATTTTGTTCTCCAGTTTAAGTTTTCTCAGCCTAAACAGAAGGTTTTGACGTTTCCTGGTTAGGCACTCATTGATGTATACTCCACATTTCATTGTAATTGCTGATTTAGTTAGGTTCTTTTTTGTATCATATGAATGAAGTCTGATCATTATACTAGGTTTACCTTGTTTTCCTAGCAATCGTGTTTCCTTGATTTCATTCCTTTGCACATTAACTTGTAGGTGGTCTTGTAATTCTTTGTATCATGTCCAAATAAAAATATTATTATTATTATTATTATTATTATTATTCCTGAAGTCAGACATCACCACATATGATGGTATTGGCTTACGTAACGTCATTTTCAGGGAATAAGTCCCTTCATAGAGTCCCAACATGGGACCCTCACTCCACTTCAATGCGTTCACCGTGTGGATCACTCCATACTTGCTGAAAAGACCACTAATATCCGTCGCATCTGCTTCAAAAGGAACATTCTTGACCTTGATAAAAGTATATGTCCTTGATACGTCTTTCAACCGAACTTGCATTGTCGAGTTGACCGTATACACCTTGTCCTGGTGCTGATCAACAAGGCGTTCATAAACTGCAGCAGCTAGTAGTTTGACGAAAACTCGGTTGATCCCGTTTAGCGCTACGCCGTATAAATCCATAATATCTAAGCCGTACACATCATGCAGAATCGTAGGGAGCACCATAGCAGCCGTGGCTGGATGTATGACGCCGGTGACCATGTCAATACACACTGTGTTAGAACGACGTCGGCCAACAGTCTCCATGACAGTAGTTTAAGCAGTTAGCCAATTGCGAAAGAGTGTCACCAGGCGGCAGACCAGTGTACAGCACGTCCACCCCCGACCGAAGCAGGGAGGCAACGGGGGAATTCAATCTGTGCTCCGGTTCCCTGAATTGAGCCTGAATACCTTCCACGTCCCCCCCTACAGGCACTGTATAATCTTACGGGTTTAGCGCTTCCATCTTAATTATAATAATTGGGTTATCTTCAGTCTTATCTTCATAATTTATCACAACTCTTTGCCTATAATAACCATGTATGAATTAAGAAAAATGTTTGTAAAAGCACCGTGAATTTAACCCAAATACAAACTTCAATAAAATTATCATGTCACTTTTTTAATGCCTATTATAATTATTTGTAAAAGTCAGTGTTAAGTAGGTAAAGTTTTAATTTAGGCTTTACATACATAATACGCAATTCCTTTTACAATATTCTTGAGGGCACACATATGTTATAGACACATACAAAGTTCATTATGTAGAATTAACCTAGGACAACCAAACGAATTCAACATAAAACATCTATATATGTGTTGCGTACCCTGACCGAGATAAAAGGAAAGGTGGTTGGCTGACCACTTGGGTGCTGCTAATTGGTTGTTACCAGCCTGCAGTACCCAGTGTGACATCATCACACTCAATGTTGGGGCTGATGAACCGGCCTCAATCAGTGTTCACCACGGCTTCACTGAGTCCACAGTTCGACGGCCTCAGAGTTACCTGACGGCCTCACTAAGTTACACCAGTTTGACTAGTTTTCTGCTGGCACAGACTGGACTTGGTTTCCTGCTGGCTTGGTTTATTTCGACAGGACATATCTGCTGGCCAGTATTGCCTTATCCCACGATGGTGTCATTGAGAGAAATGTTAGTGTCAGACATGGAGAGAAAGGGTGTCGTGTGACACAGAAGAGAAAGAGTGTTACAATGCAGAGAAAGAATGTTATAACGCAGAGAAAAGGTTGTCGTGTGACACAGCAGAGAAGGTGTGTAGAGTTACACAGAGAAAAGGGTGTCGTGTGACACAGCAGAGAAGGTGTTATAACCCGGAGAAAAGGGTGTCGTGACACTGAGAGACGGTAGTGTTGTAATGGTGTCATGTGTGATATTTGTAAGGAAGTTCTTTTATGTTGGTAGATAGTTCTACTATGTCGGTAAAGGATAACTAGAGTCGTGTTTGTGACATTGTTTCTTTGTAAATGTGATAATTTTGTACCAAAGAGAAATGATACCAAAGAATATTTTCTTATGTTGTACCAAAGAATATGCTCTTATTTTATGTTTAAAATTTACTAGTAAAGATTTAAAAATAGTATGTGTTTTATACTCCTGGATATATTCTTATTACAGTTCTGGTGATGGGCTAATGGTTATATGATACCTTAATTAACAGGCCGAGTATTTGGTCTTTGATTCCCCTAGAAAGCTTAATCACCAGAATTGTAATATTGTAATACGTAATATGAAAAAAAAATGTAAAAAATGTAATGTAAAAATTTGTATGTATGTGTATATATATAGTATATATATATATATATATATAGTATACTATGTATATAGTATATATATATAGTACAGTGGTCCCTCGGTTTTCGTGCATCTCCAAACTCGAACATTTATGTAAATGTATTTTCGTAAGTGCTGTTGCAAGTTTATTTTTGGGGGTCTGAAATAGACAACTACGTGACATTATTTCTTAAGGAAGTAAATTCGTTCGGTAATGGCACTTGAGCAGCATTCTGGAACGAATTTTTGGCGAAAACCGAGGGACCACTGTATATATATATATATACAGTGGACCCCCGACTAAAGAAAGGCCCATATAACGAAAAAATCGTGTAACGAAAGCTTTTTTCGCTTTCGTGTAGCGAAACGTATCAGACCTGTCCGCCTGCCCTGCGCCTATGCAGGACGCCAGTCAAGCATTGTTTACCGTTGAGAGAACATTACCCAGAGTGCTCTTTCAAACATTCACAATAAATTTGTTGTGTTTATTGGTGGTTTAGTGATTGTCACTGTGAAATAAGTCACCATGGGTCCAAAGAACCTTCCTAGTGGCACCCCAGTGGTAGCATTCATGCAGGGAGTGTAGCATTCATGCGGGAAGTGTAGCATTCATGCGGGGAGTGTAGCATTCATGCGGGGAGTGTAGCATTCATGAGGGGAGTGTAGCATTCATGCGGGGAGTGTAGCATTCATGCGGGAGTGTAGCATTCATGCGGGAGTGTAGCATTCATGCGGGGTGTAGCATTCATGCGGGAGTGTAGCATTCATGCGGGGAGTGTAGCATTCATGCGGGAGTGTAGCATTCATGCGGGAGTGTAGCATTCATGCGGGGAGTGTAGCATTCATGCGGGAGTGTAGCATTCATGCGGGAGTGTAGCATTCATGCGGGAGTGTAGCATTCATGCGGGAGTGTAGCATTCATGCGGGAGTGTAGCATTCATGCGGGAGTGTAGCATTCATGCGGGGAGTGCAGCATTCATGCGGGAGTGCAGCATTCATGCGGGAGTGCAGCATTCATGCGGGAGTGCAGCATTCATGCGGGAGTGTAGCATCCATGCGGGAGTGTAGCATCCATGCGCGGAGTGTAGCATTCATGCGGGAGTGTAGCATTCATGCGGGAGTGTAGCATTCATGCGGGAGTGTAGCATTCATGCGGGAGTGTAGCATTCATGCGGGAGTGTAGCATTCATGCGGGGAGTGTAGCATTCATGCGGGAGTGTAGCATTCATGCGGGAGTGTAGCATTCATGCGGGGAGTGTAGCATTCATGCGGGGAGTGTAGCAGGCATGCGGGGAGTGTAGCAGGCATGCGGGGAGTGTAGCAGGCATGCGGGGAGTGTAGCAGGAAGGCAGGGAGTGGGGATTCCCCTTCGTAGAGGCTGAAGAATTCCTCCCCCAACAAGTGCTTAATTGTGATGAAACAGGCCTGTTTTGGAAGAAAATGCCCAACAGGACCTTCATTACTCATTACCTCATTACCCTATCTTCCAGATGCCTGCAACTCTCTTCAGTAAAGGTAAGTAAATGTTATTTATTAATCTGTTTTTTATTATTTAGTATGTGAATAATTTTGGGTTACATTACGAAAGTTTCGTGTTGAGAACTAGCTCCTGGAACGGATTAATTTCGTTAGTTGAGGGACCACTGTATACAGTGGACCCTTGAGTAACAAGCAAAATTCATTCCAGAAGCCTGCTCAAGTGCCATTACTGAACGAATTTACTCCCTTAAGAAATAATGTCAAGTAGGTTAGTCCATTTCAGACCCCCAAAAATACTCTTACAAAAGCACTTACAATATTATACTTACATAATTGTACGATTTCCGGGGTGCTCGTTACTCGGGGGTCCACTGTATATATATACAAATTTGGCACGATTGGCCTGAGATGCCTGGTCAGCATAGAATGGGTCTTAACACTCAGTGTGCGCCATAATAAAAAAATCTGGGACCACTTAGTACCTTGTGGGAGCACCAGTTAAATTGAGGGCCAGCTAGAGCAAACAGCACGGCAAACACCATAGATTCACTGATGTCATGTCATATTAACACTCCCCTTTGAAGTGGAAAGTGATGTTGGCAGGCTGGCAGGCCAGCTGGCTGCCTGCCTGCCTGGGGACCTGGCTGGCAAACAGCTGGTTGGCCACCTGGCTGGCCAGCAGCTGGCTGGTCAGCTGGGTACCTGATTGGCTGTCTATCTCTGTCTGTCTGTCTGTATCTATCTGTCTCTGTCTCTATCTCACAGGAACACATACATAAATACAATTATACATAGTGTAAATTACCTAGGATAACTAAAAAATGAAGACAAAGTGTTATACTGTGCTTGTGATCTGCGTAATACCAGTTGGTTCATGAGCTACTCTCTGAGACAAGCAGACAGAAAGGAGACGACACACAGGCAGACAGAAAGACAGACACACAGGCAGACACACAGACAGACACACAGACAGACACACAGACAGACACACAGACAGACACACAGACAGACACACAGACAGACACACAGACAGACACACAGACAGACACACAGAGGAGAAAGACCTTGGAGTGAGTATAACGCCAAGCACGTCTCCGGAGGCACACATCAACCAGATAACTGTTGCAGCATATGGGCGACTGGCAAACCTAAGATTAGCGTTCCGTTACCTTAACAAGGAATCGTTCAAGACACTGTATACCGTGTACGTCAGGACCATACTAGAATATGCAGCACCAGTCTGGAACCCACACCTGGTCAAGCACGTAAAGAAACTAGAGAAAGTGCAAAGGTTTGCGACAAGGTTAGTTCCACAACTCAGGGGTCTGTCTTATGAAGAAAGATTGAGGGAAATAGGACTAACAACACTGGAGGAAAGAAGGGTCAGAGGAGACATGATAACGACATACAAAATACTGCGGGGAATCGACAAGGTAGACAGTGACAGGATGTTTCAGAGAGGGAACACAGAAACAAGGGGACACAACTGGAAGCTGAAGACTCAGATGAGTCAAAGGGATGTCAGGAAGCATTTCTTCAGCCACAGAGTTTTCAGGAAGTGGAATAGTCTAGAGAAAGATATAGTGGAGGCAGGAACCATACATAGTTTTAAGACAAGGTATGATAAAGCTCATGGAGCAGGGAGAGCAGAGACCCAGTAGCAGACAGCGAAGAGGCAGGGCCAGGAGCTGAGTCTCGACCCCTGCAACCACAATTAGGTGAGTACAATTAGGTGAGTACAGACACACAGACAGACACACAGACAGACACACAGACAGACACACAGACAGACAGATACAGACAGACAGACAGATTTGCGTAACAAATAAAGGGAAGCAGTGTAAGCTCGTCAAATGTCATCACTGTAATTACTGGACTGATAAGAAGAGATAAGACTACGGCACTGGACAGGCACCTCAAGTCGGTACCTGATCAGCCGGGCTGTGGTTCGTACGTTGGACTGCATGCGGCCAGCAGTAACAGCCTGGTTGATCAGGCTCTGGTCCAACAAGAGGCCTGGTCACAGACCGGGCTGCGGGGGCGTTGACCCCTGGAATTCTCTCCAGGTAGACTCCAGGTAGACCCCTCATGAAATGTCACCAGTCATCATTAGTGGAGATCAGATGAGATAAGGCAGCGACACAAATCTTACAATGCTTCAAGGGAACTTTTATTATTATTATTATTATTATTATTATTATTATTATTATTATTATGCACTATCATTATTATTATTATTATTATTATTATTATTATTATTATTTTTTATGCACTATTATTATTATTATTATTATTGAGTACAATTTCAGTACCTAATATTAGTGTCAGAACACAGATTGGCTATGAAATCACAAGAACTACTATAAATTGTGATTATGAGAACATAAAAATTATATAAAATAATAAAAAAAAAGTTAAAAAAAAGGTATATCGGCAACGATTCTGCAAGCGGCAGAACTCCTGTTGCTGTCAGGTGAGCATCCAGTGCCAACTTCTCCGCCTCATATCTCGGTAACTACTGACCCAAATTATTTTTTTTTTATCCTATAACACTTTAAAAATGTGCTCTTTATTTCTATAATTTTTTTTTTTTTTTTTCAAAAGATTCGGGGCACTGGGCGTGCGAACGTATATATACGTTTGGACCGTTTAAGGGTTAATCTCTGCAGAAGGCACCTTCTTCTCTTCCTTTTACTACTCCTCCCTTTCTGAAGCAATAACCTCAGCTCTGGTCTGATGAAGTTCCACTTCCAGTTGTTGCAGCTCTTCAGTGGTTAGCTCTACACTGTGGTCCTGCACCAACTCTTCCACATCCTCACCACTCACTTCCAACCCCAGGCTGTTCCCCAATGTCACAATATCTTCCACAACAGGACACAATCCGGCCACAGTGGTCTCCAAGCAGAGTTCAAAGTCCTGGTAGTCACTCCCTCCCAAGCCTTACCTATAAGGCCTATGCAGTTGTAGATATTGAAGTGATTCTTCCAGAACTCTCTAAGGGTCAATTCAGTGTCTGAGGTCATTTCAAAGCACTTCTGAAACACTGCTTGGGTGTACAGTTTCTTGAAGTTAGAAATGACCTGCTGGTCCATGGGCTGGAGAAGAGGAGTGGTGTTAGGAGGCAAGAACTTCACTTTTATAAATTTGAAGTCCTTAGACATTTGGTCTTCCAAGTCTGGAGGATGTGCAGGAGCATTGTCCAGTACCAGGAGGCACTTGAGTCCCAAATTGTTATCCTGAAGGTATTTTTTCACACTTGGGCCAAACACATCATCAACCCAATCTTTGAAAATTGACCTTGTGACCCATGCATTTTGATTTGATTTCCACATCACACAATCTTTTCTTGTGAACATTGTGTTTCTTGAACACTCTGGGAGTTTCAGAGTGATACACGAGTAAAGGCTTCACTTTGAAATCCTCACTTGCATTGCCACACAACATGAGAGTTAGCCTGTCTTTCATAGGCTTGTGTCCTGGCAGTGTCTTTTCCTCCTGCGTGATGTAGGTCCTGTTGGGCATTTTCTTTCAAAACAGGCCTGTTTCATCACAGTTAAACACTTGTTGGGGTTTCAGATTTTCACTCTTTATGTAGTCCTGAAATTCCTGCACAAACTTTTCAGCAGAATGTTTGTCTGAACTTGCAGCCTCACCATGCCTTACAACACTATGTATGCCACTACACCTCTTAAATCTCTCAAACCAGCCTTTGCTGGCCCTAAATTCACTACCAGCAGCACTTGTTCCAGGAGTTTTCTTCACAAGATGTTCATGCCTTCTCACAAATAACAGACTCCACACTCACTGTCTCCCACTATTTGTTTTTCTTTAATCCACAATAATAATAACTTTTCCATTTGTTCCATTATTGGTGACCTTTGTTTCGTAAGCACATTTACTCCTTTGGCAACATCAGCATCCTTGATTTGTTCTTTCTTTGACAGGATGGTTGTAATTGTTGATTTGTTTTTCCCAAACATCCTGGCAAGTTCCAGCACCCGCATACCACTCATATTTCTCAATCACTTCTCTCTTAAATTCCATGGTATTTCTCACTCTCTTTGCCACAGGAACTTTACTAGGAACTTTCTTGGGAGCCATGGTTACTTATTTCGCAGTTGCACTGGAAAAAAACAATGGAAAACAAGCAAAATGTTTGTATGAATGAGAAGAAACAAACAAACACAAACAAACTGAAGCGCAAGCGGCCCCAGCCGGCGGGTTGACACGTCCAATACGGCTGCTAACCGGAATAACGGCCGCTAACCGGAATAACGGCCGCTAACTGGGAGCCGTAAAACCGGCCGCTAACCGAGATAGGGTTTTCCAGGTCTTTTTCATCTCACCTTTTATGTTAAGTAATCTGTTCTCATAATACAATTTTTTTTGACCTTCTTAACAGACTGGTAAGGATTGACGAGTAACGCTTAGAGTGGTCTCTGGTTATTTGACCCATTCTGTACTGTTTTTCATATAGCTGCTTTGTGTTAATGGATTTTAGGATACTGGGTGTTAGCCAGGGACTATTCAGTCTCTTTGCTGTGATCTGTTTAGTTTTTTTAGGGCGTATCTGTAACCGAATCAATCGTTATCCGAATCAATTTTCCCCATAAGAAATAATGGAAATATAATTAATCCATTCCAGACTTCCAAAAGTAGTAAAATAAAATATTTTTTAGAACTTTTTGACATTAAATAATACACAATTTAATGAACATTAAAGAAATACATGTAAATATGTCACTTACATTTATTGAAGAGTTGTTGATGTGTGGAGGACGGGAGGAGGGGAAAGGATGGAGTATAGTATGCTAGTGTTTGGAAGGGGAATCCCCTTCCATTAGCACTGCAGGTGGCAAGTTCTTTTCTGGGGTTACTGGCCTTTTTCTTTTAATGCCACTATGACCAGGTTGAGAGTCATTCACATTAGTTTTTCACTCTATTCTGTGGTTGGAATTTTTTTATACTCCAATCCAGTTTTTATTTCCTAGAGTTTTCCATAGAGAAGGAATTTAAATTTGTCTTCATTGAACTTCATATTGTTTTCTGACACCCATTTAACCTTTTCTGAGTCTGTTCCGTAGGTCTACGACTTTGAAGCCAGTGTCAGTGCCATAGTTCTATGCCATGAGCTCAGTTCACTCAAATAAGCTGTGACCAGTAAATCTGGGCGTAGATATGAGAGAATGGATCTATGTGGTAAGTGTGCACTATATAAAAAAAATCCTGCAACACGCAGTGCATGAGAAAAAACTGCGACCGTGTTTTTAGTTTAAAACAGCGACTTTGCAGTTAATTTTCATATGGTTTTTATGGTTGTATTCATGGTTTCTTGGTCTGATTTGATAGAATGAAAGATACTTTACAGAAATAGAGATGATTTTGATTGGTTTAAGGACTAAAAATAGCTTGAAATTGAGTTCAAAGTAGCAGAAATATTAGATTTTTGCCAATATTCCAGAGTAAACAAATCACATAACTCGTCCAATACTCGTCCACTGGTCAGTCTAATATGTGCTCATGAATGTACTGATGTTATTTATACAATTATTACAATAATGCATAACAGTACGTAAATCTTCTATTTTATGTGTAAATAAAAATTCAAAATGGAATTCACGAGTAAAGCATGGGAATGTAACTAATGAACCATGTTGACACTTTTCAGGTCGCTTGTTCTATCTAGGCTGGAATATTGCTGCACACTAACTGCACCTTTCAAGGCAGGTGAAATTGCTGACCTAGAAAATGTGCAGAGAACCTTCACAGCATGCATAACTGCGATAAACCACCTCAATTACTGGGAACGCTTGAAGTTCCTAAACCTGTACTCCCTAGAATGCAGGTGGGAGAGATACATTATTATATACACTTGGAAAATTCTAGAGGGATTAGTACCAAACTTGCACACGAGAGTCACTCCCTATGAAAGCAAAAGACTCGGCAGATGATGTAACATCCCCCCAATGAAAAGAAGGGGTGCCACTAGCACGTTGAGAGACAACACAATAAGTGTCTGGGGCCCAAGACTGTTCAACTGCCTCCCAGCATACATAAGGGGGATTACCAATAAACCCCTAGCTGTCTTCAAGCAGGCACTGGACAAGCACCTAAAGCTGGTACCTGACCAGCCAGGCTGTGGTTCATATGTTGGACTGCGTGCGGCCAGCAGTAACAGCCTGGTTGATCAGGCCCTGATCCAACATGAGGCCTGGTCACAGACCGGGCCGCAGGGGCATTGACCCCTGGAACTCTCTCCAGGTAAACTCCAGGTAGGAGCTTTCTTTGGGCCCATGGTGGCTTATTTAGCAGTTGCAAGCACTAAAAACAATGGAATAATGACGAAATGTATCGTATAAACGCGTGGGGTGACCCTCACTTGCTGGTAAACAATAACACACTGACTGTGAATGGTGCGTCGGGCCGCTCAGGCCAGGCGTACGCGTCTGGGACGAATTACGATTACCGAGCGGAATTACGATCTCCGAACCAATATTTTTAGGAAAAAAAATTACGGACACCGAATATTTCGAACTCCGATGACTACGAACACCGGGGGTCCACTGTAGTTGGCAATCTTGCTTCTTAGAACCCTTTCAAAGATTTTTATGTGGGATGTTAGTGCTCTGGGTCTGTAATTCTTTGTGATTGCTTTAATGCCATCATTGTGGAGTGGGGCTATATCTGATACTTTTAGTGACTGTGGGATGACCTCTGTCTATGCTCCCTCTCCATAGAATATTTAAGGCATGTGAAAGGGGTTTCTTGCAGATCTTGGTGAACACAGAGTTCCACAAGTCTGGGGCTAGGTAAGAGTGTATGGGCATGTCATTTATTGCATTTTCAAAGTCTTGTAGTGTTAGGATTATATCAGAAATTCTTGAATTAACCAAATTTTGGGTCTCGGTCATAAATTCATTTAGACTGTCCACCCTTAGGGGGAGTATGACTAGTGGCCACGCGCGAGCGAAAAAAATATTGAAAAAGTATGAAAATTGAGTTAATCATATAGAAAAATAGCTTAACTCATTTGCAACACAATGGTACAAGAATCAATGTAATATGACGTTTCTACAAGGAATTGTAGTCATTTATATCATGTATGGTGACGGCGATGTGTGCAGCACGCCTGCTCTCAGCCCGTATATTTTTAGGAATTTTTTCCATTTTTTTCTTTGTTGTTTCGTGTATTATTCATTCTAATGGTATAAGTGACGATTTGGCATCATATGAGAGTGGGCGGAGCTTATACGTAGTCTACCAGCCAATCAGGAACGTTCTGGGAATATTTGCTGATGCCGGCAGAATTCCCGCTCTGAGAGGCACCAGAAATTATTTCATTATTACGCTAATATCAATTCTATGGCTTATTTATCTATCACAATTGATCTAATATGAAATAATAAACACTATAAATAACATATAAACGTGTTATATGCTCCAGCATGAATAAAATGAGCCCTAATATAGCGAGTCTCTATCAGCCATATGGGTATAAAATTGATTCCCCTTCTTCCCATGTTTTAGAGGCTAACTACACTAAAACATTAGTTTTACAAGGAAAACATTTAAACACAAGCAATTTTCTTGAAAAAACAACAAAAATTCCCGAGGCGGGTGGCCGGCGCCTTTCCAGACGAATATCTCAGAAGTAAGTTATTGACTTATTTTACTTAGGTAAGCCTTTACTGTTTGATTAAATGAAATAATATTCACAGGAATCGTAAAAATATGATTGTTCTTTTTTTTAATAACGTACTTTTGGAAATATTCCAAATATTTTGGGATTTTTGTGGGAGTAAAGGGCAGATATTTTTTCAACATTCAAACAATTACATACTTTATTTTTTTGTGGAATAAAGATAAGATATTTACAGGAAAGTGCACCACCATAAAATCGTATTAGCATTGTTCTTTCGGTACCAAGTCCCCAAACAACCTTATGTAGTGACATATAGGCTCGGGTTCCTGCCAAACATCCTGGACATGACATTTTCAGTAAATATTTTTTTTTTCAGTTGTTGTTTGGACTATCTTATTGAATATTTTTTACAATAAACAGAGTGAACACTTCTTTGTATAAACAAAAATGAAAGAAATTCGACGAAAAGAAAAAAAACAAAATTAAGTGGTGATACTGCTCCTTAGCCTGATTAAAACAACTGCTCAATAAACACTGAGTCATATTGGGACTTCAGTATCTTACTCATTTCTTTCCAGTCATCTGTGTAAGTCCCATCTCGTTTAAGCAGGGGTCCAATACTGGATGTGGTTTTTGCCCTAGAATTGGCACAGGAAAAGAAATATTTAGTTCTGAACTACCATCTCTTAAAAACTTAGGTGAAAGTTAACAAATCACATGTTATGTCAAGGTTGGTAGACAGCAACCACCCAGGGAGGTACTACCATCCTGCCAGGTGACTGTGAAACAGAAACCTGAAACTGTTTTACATGATGGTAGGATTGCTGGTGTCTTTTTTCTGTCTCATAAACATGCAAGATTTCAGGTACGTCTTGCTACTTCTACTTACACTTAGGTCACACTACGCAAACATGTACAGTGGACCCTCGGTTAACGAATACCCCGAAAATCGTACAATTATGTAAGTATAATATTTTAAGTGCATGTGGAAGTGTATTTTTGGGGGTTTGAAATAGACTAACCTACGTGACATTATTTCTTAAGGACGTAAATTCGTTCGGTAATGGGACTTTAGCATGCTTCTGGGATGAAGTTTTTTCGTTAACCGAGGGTCCACTGTACAGTGCTCCACCGCCTAACAAGCACCCCGGAAATCGTACAATTATGTAAGTATAATACAGTCATACCTCGGTTAACGATGGCGTCGGATAGCGATAAATTTGGTTAGCGATACATTTTTATGTCAAAATAGTGACTCCGTTAACGATGTTTGCTTCGGTTTACGATATTCGTCCTGGATGCGTCCGCGTGGTGCCCAGCTGTGCGGGCACTCCAGGGAGCGTCAGTGTGAAATTGTTTACAAGCGAGAGCAACCACCACCCACTCCACCCACGCATTCATACAAACAAACAAACAAACAAACAAATTATATTTCATTGCAGATTACATGGGTATCGGAAGTTACAATGTAAATTGAGTGCAAGGAGAGCCACTGACATGCCATGGCATTAGGGGCAGCTTATTCTAGTCCTTAAAAACTATGTACTTAATATTAGAGAAATTTATTGAGTTTATTCTAGTTAAAAATTATTTTCAAAATTACAATATGATGAAATTTTACTGTTTAAATTATTATATAATGATATTAGATATTAGATTGTTACAGGTGTTAAGATTCTTGAATGATAATATGGAATTGAGATTATCTTAAGAAAAATAACATTGAGCATTTTTGACATTAACTTATAATATGAGTAGGGGGTAACATAATAGTAACATATTATTAAAAATTGAGATTATCGTATAGGAAAGTAACAATGAGCATTTTTCAGAGTAGTTTATAGTATGATCATTTAGTTTTGGGTGAGTAGGTGGTTTTTGAGTTGAGTCTTAAATTGATTTTCAGACAAGATTATCTTAATATTTACTGGTAATGAATTCCAGATTCTGGGGCCCTTTATGTGCATAG
>WNWK01048468.1:0-13541 GCA_009830355.1 Cherax destructor
CTTACTCCTTTCCTACCCCCTTTCCCCGTTTTATCCCTTAATATCCCTTTTTTCTAAACCCAAAATGCAAAAAAAACTTCTCATTTATTAAATCTTTTCCCTTTTGTTTCCTGAAAACCTTTGTCTCAACCCCCTCCCATTAAACCTTGTCATCTGAATCCTACCCCCTTTCTTACCTCTAATTCTTTAAATAAAACCCTTCCATACACTTTCCGGTTATAGAAAACTTTTCCCCCTATTTTTTTAACCTCTTTTATCCCCTTCCTTTATTAAAGGGTATACATGTTTTGAACCCCCAGGTCCTTCCCTCTTTCATACATTTTTAAACAAAAATAACCACCCGCACTATACCCCCCGCTTTTAACATTTCTGTCTTTTCCGTCATTCCATTTTTCCCCCTTTCATTTCTTGCCTCACCACCTCCCCCACATCACTCCTGCTTTCTTCCTTAAACATGTTGTCCTCCCGGGCCGTCATAAAATTTTCCCTCCCTTTTTTTATCGACATTTAAAGTTCCTCAAAATATTCCCCCTTACCCCTACCTCCAGCTCCCCATCATAACTCTATCTGTTTTTAATGAAAATCCTTTGTTCCTAGGCTTTCTTCCCTTTTTTATCTCACTCCAAAAATTTTTTTTTTTCACAAAAAACGCAGACCTCTCCCCTTCTTTCATCCCCTTTTTTGCCCCTCTCCCTCTCTTCACCTTTCTTTTATCTCCATATATTTTCTTCTATTAACCTTCTTTTTTGTAAAAATCCATAATACTTTTTTCTTTTTCCATTTATTTTATTCCCCCCCCTTCTTTTCCCCAAACCCTCCTATAGACAAATTTGTTCTAATCTGCTTTTTTAAAAATATCCCAAATCTCTTAACCCCCCCTCTTTGCATGCCCCCCCTGAATGTTCTTATATCTCACCCCCTTCCTCTCCTTAGTTTATACACTTTTTTCCCCCTCTTCTTTGGGTTCCATTTTCTTTTTTCCCCCTACCTTATTAATGGCTCCCAAAAAATGATTGATATATCCGTTGCCCCCCTATAAAAAGTCATCCTGAACCTACCCATCAACCTTTTTTCCCCTCAAATCCCAAAAAATCTTTTTTTTGTGCTATATCTATTTATATTTATTTATCCCTTTTTTATAAAAATGTTTCATTAAAACCCTTTCTCACATGGCCAAAAATTTAAAGGTTTTTTTTACCCCCGGACCCCCTTTCCTTATTCCAACATTTTTTTCCCCCTTTGCTTGATCCCCAACCACAATTCTCTCCCTTGGCAAAAATCCCCCACACTCCCAACATTTTCCCCAAAAACTCTCCTCCCCTTTCTCCTTTCAGGGGTTAAAAAAATTCTATAACCCCCCATCCAACCTTATTTTACTACATAAACCTTTAATTTATACATTTATATTCCTTCTTTACCTGATAACTGATTATTCAACATTTTCCCCCCCTTTACTCTAAATCTTTTTAAACCCTGACCCAATCCCATTATTTCTCCCCATGAAACTCTCCTACCCCCTTCAGCTTTTTTCCTTAAACCAGGAAACCAGCTTCTTTTCATTCATAACATCTCAAAAATCTCTTTCTTATCATTCCCAAAAAATCCCCCCATTCAAACATCCCATTTAGGTTTCTTCTTTTCTTTTTAGTTATACAGAAAAAGGGGTTTCTAAATTGTTCCCGGGATTTTAGTTGACTTTTTCAACACGCATACGGGGGAAAATTCTTATTCCACTTCCCCATGGATATGAAAGGGAAAAACAATAGAACAAGAACTATTAAGATAAAAACAAAGAAAAATCAGTGAGTGTGCATAAATGAAAGTTTTAAGTAAATGTAAAAAAGGAAGACGTACCTGAAATCTTGCATGTTTATGGGCAGAAAAAGACACCAGTCCCCCATCATAAAACAGTTTCAGGTTTCTGTTTCCAATCACCTGGCGGTGGAAAACCTCCTGGGGGGTTTCTGTCTACCAACCTACTACTAATATATATATATATATATATATATATATATATATATATATATATATATATTTTCATATAAAAAACTATTGGAGGATAGATGGGCTATGAGAGTGTAGGAATGGGGTCGAAGATGTATGGGTAGTTTTAAAAAATGAATGTTAGAGGTTCAGCAGAAGTTTGTGGTTACAGGCAGTGGGTGGGGGGGGGAAGAAGACTTTTGGGGGAATGATGATGTAAAGAGAGTAGAAAGGGGAAAAAAGTTAGCATATGAAGGTTTTACAAAGTAGAAGTGACAAGGAGGGAAGAGTATATGGAGAGAAAAGAGAGGTTAAGAGAGTGGTGAAGCAATGAAAAAAGAGCAAATGAGAGTGGGTAAATTTTACCAAATTTTGTTGAAAAAAAAAAATTTTTGGGGAGTTAAATAAGTTGGGGAAGCCTGGGGAACAAATGGATTTGACATTTAAAAAATGGGAACAGAGTTATTAAATGGGGGTTAAATTATCGGGAAGATGGGGGGAATATTTTGAGGAGTTGAAATGTTGATGAAGACAGGAAGCTGTATTTGTGATAGGGAAAGGAGGAATAACATTTTTGGGGAGTGTGGAAAACCAGTTGGAGTGGGGGGAAGTTCGGAACAGTGGGTAGAATAAAAAGGGGAAGGCAGCTGGGAATGGGAAAAAGAAAAAAATGTTCGGGTGGGAAAGTTTTGGAGGGGTTGGTGCTATTATTTAATAAATGTATGGAAGGGGAAAGGCCTAGGGATTAGCAGAGAGCATGTTTGCCTTTGTAAAAAAGGGGAAAAAAAAAAATAAAAATTATAGGAGAATGTCTGTTAGTGTACCTGGAAAAGGTTATTAAGTATTATTGAAAAAATTTAAATAAACAGAAAGCGGGATAAAAGATGAACAAGGGGGCTTTAGAAGGGTTTGGGAGGTGTAGACCAAGTGTTTAATGTAGGGGAACAGTATTTGGATAAGGGTAAAGGGGTTTTTTGTGGCATTTTATTTGGGAAAAAGGGTATGATGGGGTGGATAGGGGGTGTGGCATTTTGGGGGTTTTGGAAAAAGGGGGTGGGACTGAAAGCAGTGAAGATTTTTTATGAATGTGATGGAGAGGTAGGGGGAAGGGGGACTATTTCCCAGTAAAAGTGGGCCTTAGACAAGGATGTGTGATGTCCCCTTTTTTCAATATAATAGATGGGGGTTTAAAAGTTAATGCAGGGCTTAAGAGGGTGGGGTTAAAGCTAAAAAATCAAATACAAAGGGGGGTTGTCACAGATGCTTTTTTCTGATAATGTCTTTTTTGGGGGATTCTAAGAGAAATTGCAGAGGGGTGGAAATTTTTGGGAGGGTTTAAAAGAAAAAAGAAAGTGAATATAGGGAAAAAGCAAGGTGATGGGATAACAAAAAGATTAGGTGACGAAAGATTGGATATCAGATTGGAGGGGGAAAAGTATGGAGGAGGTGAATGTTTTCAGTATTTGGGATGGACATGTTTGCAGATGGGTCTAGAGGTGAAAGGGAATAGAATTGATGAGGGAAAAAGGGGGAGTGGAGCACTTGGGGTCTGTGGAGACAAGAACTTTTTTCCATGGAAGTAAAAGGGAATGAGAGAGTATAGTTATACCAACACTCTTATATGGGGTGAAGCATGGGTGATGAATGTTGCAATGAGGGAAGGCTAGAGGAGGGGATATCATGTCTGAGGTCAATTTTGTGAATATTGCAGAGAAATCGGAGTTTGGAAATTGGGGGAGGTCGGGGTTACCAAAACTTTATCCAAAAGCTGAGGAGGGGGTTTTTGAGGTGGTTGGACATGAGAGAGAATGGAACGAGGCAGAATGACTTGAGAGGTATAAATCTGTAGTGGGGAAGGCGGTTTGGGGTCGGCCTAGGAAAGGTTTGAGGGGAAGGGGGGAAAAGGGGGTTTTGTGTGCGAGGGGCTTGGACTTCCAGCAAGCATGTGTGAGCGTATTTGATAGGGGGAATGGAGACAAAAGGTTTTTTTTTGACGGGTGTTGGAGGGGAGCAAAATAACTTTAAATTCAGGGAAAAGGCAGGCCCATTGAGTCCTGGGGATGGGAAGTACAGTGTCTGCACCTGAAGGAGGGGGGTTAATGTTGCAGTTTTATAACTGTGTGTAAAAAACACCCCCCCTGGCAAGACAGTGATGGATGAATGATGAAAAGTTTTTTTTTTCGGGGCCCCCCTGCCTTGGGGAAATCGGCCGATATGTTAATAAAAATAAATAAATAAATATATATATATATATATATATATATATATATATATATATATATATATATATATATATATATATATATATATATATTTATTTTTATATATATATATATATATATATATATATATATATATATATATATATATATATATATATATATATATATGGTCTATAAAAAATGGGGGAATCATAGAATTGATGAGGGGGAAAAAGGGGATGGAGCACTTCGGAGTCTGTGGAGACAAAGAACCCTTTTCCATGGAAGTAAAGGGAATGTATGAGGATAGTTATACCAACGCTCTTTTATGGGTGTGAAGCATGGGTGATGAATGTTGCAACGAGGGAGAAGGCTGAGGCAGTGGAGATGTCGGGAGGTCAATGTGTGGTGTGAATATAATGCGAGAATTCGGGTTTGGAAATTAGGAGTCGGGATTAAAACTTTTCCAGAGAGCTGAGGAGGGTTGTTGAGTGGTTGGACATTAGAGAATGGAACGAGACGATACTTGAGTGTATAAATCTGTAGTGGAGGAAGGCGGGGTAGGGTCGGCCTAGGAAAAAGGGTTTGGGGGGAGGGTAAAAGGGAAATTTTGTGTGCGGGGCTTGGACTTCCAGCAAGCATTTTGACGTATTTGATGGGTGAATGGAGGCAATGGTTTTAATACTTGACGTGCTGTTGGGTGTGAGCAAAAATAACTTTATGAAAGGATTCAGGGAAACCGGCAGGCCCACTTAGTTTTGGAGATGGGAATCATGCCGGGACTCTGAAGGAGGTTTGTTGCAGTTTTATAACTGTAGTGTAAAGCACCCTTTTGGCAAAAATTTATGGAGTGAATGATGTGAAAATTTTTCTTTTTTTTGGGCCCCCCCTGCCTTGGTGGGGAAACGGGGATGTGTTAAAAAGAAGGAGTGAGATACAGGGCATCATGGGCATCAAGATCGCTTATTCTCTCCTCCATTCTTTTCAGGTCATTCAGTTTGTCCTTGAGGACGTGTCGATGGCCTGGTGACCCAGCAGTGCTCCCAAAGGGTACTGTAGGACAGGTAGTAGTAGAGATTTCCCTGAGTACGTTTATTGTCTTCTCTAAGGATAGGGTCCCCAGTAAAGTTCTAGGTGGTACCTCCTATGTTTTCCATATATATTCATATATATATATATATATATATATATATATATATATATATATATATATATATATATATAATATATATATATATATATATATATATATATATATATATATATATATATATATATATATATATATATATATATATATATATATATATATGAATATGGAAAAACATAGAATTTTACCTCAAGGCACTACTGAGACTTTCATCCTTAGAAAGACAGCTACCTCAGAAAACTCAAGGTTCTCCCGGAGCTGTTTGAATATTTTCTTCTCTTACCACCCCAATATTTTATATTACATGTTAACTTTATTAATATACAGAATACATTGACAGAAACACAAACACTTATGAATACATAGGTACAATATATCAAGATTATGAATCTCCTCCAGCTCCTCCGAAGCCGGACGCGAGGCCCAGTATGCAGCATGCATTTCCTCTCTGGATAGCCACGCTGAGGAATTGCTGGAACATGGTGCTGCTATTGGGTCTCTGGTGGTGTCGATGAGTCTGGAACCCAGTTCTTTGGGGAAACGTGTGACATTTTTCCCCATGATCCCAGGACTCTGATCCCACTGGGACAAATTGATACTGTTGGCTTATGTCCTTTACTTGTGATCTTGTACTCCTCCCTGTGGTCAGCAGCTCCTGCTGTCGCCCGACACTGTGATGGATATTAGGTGTCAGCCAGCGTCGACAGACAGGTATAATCCCCATGCTAGGCTTGCTATTCTTCCAAGGATAGATGTTGATCCCATCAAGAGCAGTTTGCTGGGTTGTGGGTATTGTTGTCTGCTAGCGATCCAGGGCTCTCTTTCGGCTGGGCATCCAGCTGTAACAAGGTTCTCTTCATGATGTCGTTGACTTTATTGTGTCTTGCATGCCAACCCTTGGTTTTGGAACAGTTAAGAATTGACCATATTGGTCGGCTTGAAATCGCCGCAAATACATGTATATTCCTGGAATTGGCGCAGCAAGGCCAACCCTGCAATAGAAGTGTCTTAGGCTCGGGCGTTTTCCCCTTTGGGAAAGGGGGAGCTGTTTGGGGGAATCTCCAGAGTGATGTGCACTCACAGCTTGGAGCGGGCTCCCCCCTGTCTGTTTTAACAGTCCTAAGTATTGGAAAGCCCCTTTTTGGGAATGGAGCCACCCCAGCTTGACTGTTTTTAGACCAGGCTGCACTAAGTTTTGGTGCTGGAACAAAAAGGGTCTTCCATTCAGTGATGGCACTGGTGTAGCTCGGTCCTTATTCCTGCTGGTCACTGAGGTTGTCCAGAAAATTTGTCTTATTTAAATCGTTTGATGCTATGGAAGAGGATAAGAAAGCTGGTAGGGCAATCTGGGAGGTTTGTACTCCAGCCCCCCCAAACCTGACTAAAAGAGGGTTCCCCCCTGTCCATCTTAAAAGGGAAAAAATTCAATACACTCTCAGCATGGTCTTAAGGAGAGAGTCATATTCCTTGAGTTTTGGACTTTGAAGGCTGGGGGGCATCTCGGAAATAGGTAAGTTTTGGGATTGACAGGCACCTGATGAGTAGGTAGAAGGCATCATTTTTGTGCTTTCTCCCCTTCCATTGACCTGAGGTCGAGATTTTTTTTTTAGGATCAGATCGATGGCTTTGGGCCCAAGAGGAGCACCGAGGAGAGTGCTGTTGGGTTTTTCAATGGCTCGTGCTCCTGGTAAAACAGCACTAATATTCAGGGATATATAGTATATATATATATATATATATATATATATATATATATATATATATATATATGCAAAAAGATCACAGTAAACAGGTGATATCAAAATATGCAAGAAAACCACTATGAAAAAATAGAAGAATTCCAAGCCTTTCGTGACTACTCACATTATCAAGGAACTATGTATATATATATATATATATATATATATATATATATATATTAACACATGGGTCGTTCCTCACCATGGCAGAATGCCCCGATGAAGGAGGAACACTTTCATCATAACTCACTCCATCACTGTTTTGCCAGAGACGTGCCGGTACTACAGATAGAAACTGTACATATCACCATTACGGATACATTCACCCTCATTCTATTTTTTTTTCAACCCTCTGTAACGGGGGCTACTTATTGTGGTAAAGAGGCTATCGGTCTGAGGAATTGGACCTTTGTCTTCTTCCTCATACTGAACCTAATTACCTCCCAACCCCCCTTTCCCCTATCCCATCCTCCTTGTCCCCTCTCTTCCCTTTCCTCCTCCTCCCACCCCTCCCTTTTGCCTGTCCCGTTTGTACCCTCTGGGTCCTTACCTGTGGCATTACGGTTTCTAGGTAGGGAAGTGTACCAGGGTTCATCCCACTCCATGGGGTCTCTCAGGAGTGGTGTAGTTTATGAAATCTTAATTGTCTGTAGGTGCCCTCTCCTTCCCAGATTTCCACAAGATGGGCAGGGTGTCCGAGGGGATAGTTTTATCTCAGAAGCTGCCTGTTGGTTCTGGGAGGTGACAGTAGAGGAAGGAATGGTTTCTGGCGGGGATCCGACCGCCCTTTCTTTTGTCCGTCGAGGTGGCTTGGTGGATGTGAGGCTATCCACAGCGATGGTTTACTGGCGTGAAGGATAGGGTATAGCACGCGTTCCACGCTGCATCTGCGCTGCTGGTGGTGTCGGGTTCTCTTGGTTACGGGGGGCTTACGGCCCTTCATGCCTTCTATTAACTGTCCATCCACTTTCCCTCTTTCTCTTTCTTAAAATAATAAGAAAGAAGTGCCACCATCATGGAGACATCGTTCCATGAGCCCCTCCTCCTCTCAGGCCCCTTTTTGTTACCGCATCCTTTTTTGACCCACTTCGTTATTGGACCATTCTTTGGACTTTTCCATACCCCTGTACCTATTGCTGGTGACATTTCGTCACCTGCTCCAGTACCAAGCTCCGCTCGTTTCTTCTAGTGCCTCTGACCCTTGCAAGTCTTTAACTATGCATCTGGCTTCCCTAAATACGGTGCGACTATTTTCAGATCGCCACCTACTTTAGGTCGGACCACCCGCGGTCCTACTCCTAAACGTTTCACACCATTTGCTGACAATGGTCCTTCCCAAATTTTTGCTTATTCCACCCAGAAACGACCACATGACATCCACTTCCTTTCGCACCATATTTACAAGTACCCAGTGGACCAAATTCCTTTCCTTGCAACCGACGTCTCCTACTGATTATCTTTCAGACCATCGTATTGGTAAAGCTCTCTTACGACATATTGGCCAAAATATATTTTTCACACTCTTCAAGTGGTGCCTCATCGTTACAGTTAAGAACACAGGCCACACTCATGATCTTTCCCATCTTACTTCTATTGATATCGTTCCTCTCACAGTTCACAAACTGCTGTTAATTCTTGCAGTGGTAAGGTGGTCTTACCGCATACCATTGTACAGTGGGATTTTCTGTCTTGTGATGACCATATTTTAGAGCAATTGGCCCTTCAGGACCTTCTGATTCTCATAGTGAATATGTATGTCCTGCTCGCTCTGTGGTGCCGTGGATCACGCCAAACCATCTCGCAGTCTTCCCCCCCTTGTCTTAATTGCAACGAGAACCCATTTTTTTTTCTTGCATTTTAAGGGGGAGTGAAGGCCTTACTAATGCCATGGCTTCTCCAGCTCCCCTTCGGGGAAATCTTCCTTCTGTTCCTTATTCCTTATTAAAAGGACCCCAAAAATAAGTAAAAATTGGAAATATGTAAAGGCCCCAAGGGAAATAAGTCACTCTGACTTTTCTGGGTTACCCTAGGTTCTCTACACATTGCTCTATGTATGATAATGTATGTAAATGTATTTGTGTATACCTGAATAAACTTACTTATAACAGCTGGGACCCCCAGCCTCGGCGGGCCCCGCCTACCAGCAGTACCGTGTTTTCCCATCCCCCGTCTCTAATTCTTTCAGGGTTTTTTGCCCTAAAAAACCCCCACCCCCTTAACTCTTTTTCCTCTCTTCTTCATCTTCTCCACCACTAGTTTCTCAGTCTGCTAGGCCTCCCCCAAAACGATACATCCCTCATTTTTGCGGATACATACATCTTCTTTGTGGATACATACATCATCTTTGCGGATACATACATCATCTTTGCGGATACATACATCATCTTTGCGGATACATACATCATCTTTGCGGATACATACATCATCTCTGTAGATACATACATCATCTTTCCCGGAAAATACATCTCTTTGCGGATATACATCATTTTTTTACATTTAAAAGCATTTCAGAAGAGCCATATTCAAGACATCATGAAAAACAAAAAATTTTATATATTTTTTAAGTAAAATGAACTAATAGTCCCGGTGTAGTGTGGAGTAACTTAAAAAAATTCCCACTTTTTTAAGACAAACACTGCAAACATAAACCAAACACAAGAAGTTGTTCTAGTGTTTTTTTGTCTCCCCTTTTAGGAAATATCTAAAATCCCCCTTCAAGGGGAAAACCCAATGTCTCCTTTCAGTAAATACCCAATGTCTCCCCAGGGAATCCTAATGTCTCCTTTCAGTAAATATATAATGTCTTCTTTCAGTAAAAACGTAATGTTCCCTTTTGGGGGGAAAACCCATTGTCTCCTTTCAGGGAATACCAATGTCTTCTTTCAAAGGGAAAACCTAAAGTTCCCTTTTACGGAATACCTAATATCTCTTTTTAGGGGAATTTTCCTAATGTCTCCTGTCAGGGAATACCCAAAATCTCTTTTCAGGGAATACCTAATGTCTCCTTTCAGGGGGCACCCAATTTCCTTTAAGGGGGAATTTCCCAATGTCTCCTTTCAGGGAAAACCTAATATCTCTTTTTCAGGGGAAAACCTAATGTTTCCTTTCAGGGGAAAACCTAATGTCTCCTTTCAGGGAATACCTAATGTCTCCCTTTCCCGGGAAAACCCAAATTTCCTTCAGTAAATACCTAATTTTTTTGGGGGAAAACCCTTTCTCCTTTCAGGAATACCTAATTTTCCTTTCGGGGGAAAACCTAATGTCCCTTTCAGGGAATACCCAATATCTCTTTTCAGGAATCTAAAGTCTCCTTTCCCGGGGAAAATTAATTTTCCTTTCAGGGGAAAACCTAATATTTCTTTTCGGGGGAAAACCTAATGTTTTCCTTTCAGGGGGAAAACCTAATGTCTTCTTTCAGGGAATACCCAATGTCTCCTTTCACGGAATCCTAATATCTCTTTTCAGGGTTTGTCTCCCGTCAGGGGAAAACCTAATATCTCTTTTTAGGGAATACCCAATGACTCCTTTTGGGGAAAACCTAATGTCTCCTTTTTAGGGAATACCTAATGTCTCCTTTCAGGGAATACCTAATATTTTCTTTTCAGGAATCCTAATTTTCCTTTTAAGGGGAAAACCTTTTCCCCCCTTTTTAAGGGGAAAACCTAATGTCTCCTTTCACGGAATACCCAATGTTTTTTTCAGTAAAAACCAATGTCTCCTTTCAGGGAATACCTAATGTCTCCCTTTTAGGGAACATTTAAAATCTCTTCTCAGGGAATACCTAATGTCTCCTTTCAGGGGAAAAACCCCAAAAGTCTCCTTTCAGGGAATACCTAATATATCTTTTTTGGGAAATAATGTCTCCCCTTTTAGGGAAAACCTAATGTCTCCTTTGGGGGAAAACCCAATGTCTCCCCTTTTGGAATACCTAATGTTTCCTTTCAGGGGAAAACCTAATGTCTCCCCTTTTAAAGGGAAAACCTAATGTCTCCTTTCAGGGAATACCTAATGTCTCCTTTCAGGTACCTAATATATCTTTTTAAAAGGGGAAAATTTTTTTTTTTCCCGGGGAAAACCTAAAATTTTCCTTTCAGGGAATACCTAATGTCTCCTTTCGGGAAAACCTAATGTTTCCTTTCAGGGAATACCCCAATTTTCCTTTTAAGGTACCTAATTCTCCTTTCAGGGAAAACCTAATGTTCCCTTTTAGGGAATCCTAATATATCTTTTTAGGGGAAAACCTAATGTCTCCTTTCAGGGGAAAACCTAATGTTTCCCTTTTAGGGGGAAAACCTAATATCTCTTCTCAGGGGAAAACCCAATGTCTCCTTTGGGGAAAACCTAATATCTCTTTTCAGGGGAAAACCCAATGTCTCCTTTCAGGGGGAAAACCTAATGTCTCCTTTCAGGGAATTCCCAATTCTCCTTTTTAAAAACCAAAACTCTTTTCAGTGAATACCCAATATCTCCTTTCAGGTTATACCTTTTATCTCCTTTTTTAGGGAATACCTAATATCTCTTTTCGGGAAAACCTAATGTCTCCTTTCAGGGGAAAACCCAATGTCTCCCTTTTAGGGAATACCCCAATATTTTCTTTTCAGGGAAAACCCAATGTTTTCCTTACATTGGGCGTGTTTCTTTAATTGTCATGTTCCTGACAGTAAAATGGGTACATGGGTGTTAGGGGACAAAAAAATTTCCAAAATTTCGGGGAAAAGCTCAGCATAACAAGGGCTTTCTATATAGTAGTATGTCACTGATGTCCTATGGTCTGTATACCTTGTACATGTACTTAAAAAAATTTTTATTTTTTTAAGTTAAACATAACCAAACATTTGGTATGTCCCCCTGAGGGGAAACCCCAGAATCTGAAGCAACATAAGAAACAATATAAGAAACAATAGTAAAAAAAATAGCAACAAACAACAGTAAAAAAAATAAAGAAATAACATAAAAACAATAGTAAGAAACAACAGTAAGAAACAATAGCAACAAACAACAGTAAGAAACTAGTAAACAATAGCAAGAAACAGGAAATAAAAACAATAGTAAAAACAATATAAAAAACAATAGTAAGAAACAACAGTAAAAAAAATAGTAAGAAACAATAGTAAAAAAAACAGTAAAAACAATAGTAAAAAACAACAGTAAGAAACAATAATAAGAAAAAATAGTAAGAAACAACAGTAAGAAACAATAGTAAGAAACAACAGTAAGAAACAATAATAAGAAAAGTAGGAAACAATAGTAAAAAACAATAGTAAAAAACAAGAGTAAGAAACAACAGTAAGAAACAATAGCAAGAAACAACAGTAAGAAACAATAGTAAAAAAAATAAAAAACAATAGTAAGAAACAACAGTAAGAAACAATAGTAAGAAAAAAAAAGAAAAAACAACATAAAAAACAATAGTAAAAAACAACAGTAAGAAATAATAGCAGAAAAAAAAAGTAAGAAACAATAGTAAGAAACAATAGTAAGAAACAATAGTAAGAAACAACAGTAAGAAACAATAGTAAGAAACAACAGTAAGAAACAATAATAAGAAACAATAGTAAGAAACAAAGTAAAAAAAACCTAAAACAATAATAAGAAACATCAGTAAAAAAATAGAAAAAAAATGAAACAATAAAGAAACAAATAAAAAAACAGTAAAAAACAATAGTAAGAAACAACAGTAAAAAAAATAGTAAAAAAAACATAAAAAACAAGAGTAAAAAACAAAAATAAAAAACAACAGTAAGAAACAATAATAAAAACAATAGTAAGAAACAATAGTAAGAAACAATAGTAAAAAATAACAGTAAAAAAAATGTAAAAAACAACAGTAAGAAACAATAGTAAGAAACAACATAAAAAACAATAATGAAACAATAGTAAGAAACAGGTAAGAAACAACATAAAAACAATAATAAGAAACATCAGTAAAAAACAATGTAAAAAAAACAGTAAGAAACAATAGTAAGAAACAAATAAGAAATAACAGTAAAAAAACAATGTGAAAAAAAAACAATAGTAAGAAACAACAGTAAGAAACAAAGTAAGAAACAAGAGTAAGAAACAACAGTAAGAAACAATAATAAGAAACAATAGTAAGAAACTAGTAAAAAAAATAGTAAGAAATAACAGTAAGAAACAATAGTAAGAAACAACAGTAAGAAACAATAGTAAGAAACAACAGTAAGAAACAATAGTAAAAAAAATAGTAAGAAATAACAGTAAAAAAAATAGTAAGAATTAACAGTAAGAAACAATATAAGAAACAACAGTAAGAAACAATAATAAGAAACAATAGTAAGAAATAACAGTTTTAAAAAATAAAGAAACAATAGTAATAAAAAAAGAAAAAACAATAGTAATAAAAAAAGTAAGAAACAATAATAAAAAAAAAGTAAGAAACAATAGTAAGAAACAACAGTATGAAACAATAGTAAACAATAGTAAGAAATAACAGTAGGGAAAAAATAG
>WNWK01048469.1:0-13541 GCA_009830355.1 Cherax destructor
GGGATTTATATCAAGCATTGTTAGCAACAGAAGTCCAGAGGTTATATTACAGCTTTATACATCATTAGTAAGGCCTCACCTAGATTATGCAGCTCAGTTCTGGTCTCCATATTACAGAATGGACATAAATTCGTTAGAAAACATTCAGCGTAGAATGACTAAATTAATACATAGCATTAGAAATCTTCCTTACGAAGAAAGATTGAAGAAACTTAAATTACATTCACTTGTAAGACGTAGAATGAGGGGAGACATGATCGAGGTATACAAGTGGAAAATGGGTATTAACAAAGGGGATATAAATAAGGTCTTGAGGGTATCTCTCCAAGAGAGAACCCGCAATAATGGATTCAAGTTAGATAAGTTTAGATTTAGAAAGGATATAGGAAAGTATTGGTTTGGAAATAGGGTAGTTGATGAGTGGAACAGTCTGCCTAGTAGGGTTATTGAAGCAAGGACCTTGGGTAGTTTTAAATTTAGGTTGGATAAATTCATGAGTGAAAGGGGTTGGATTTGAGTGGGAATTGCACATGAGTAAATAAAATTATCAAAGCTTATTTCTTGGGTAGCATTGAAAATTAGGTTGAACAAATATTCTGTTAGTGGGATGGAATGTGAAGGACCTTAGTATGGGCCAACAGGCCTGCTGCAGTGTTCCTCCTTTCTTATGTTCTTATGTTCTTAAAAAGCTCATCAGGACCCGGCGATTTATTTTGTTTCAGTCGGTCTAGTTGTTTCATAACCATTTCGCTAGTGACTGTGGTATTACATAATTTATCTTCTTCTGGGCCTCTGTAAAAATTAATTACTGGGATATTATTAGTGTCTTCCTGTGTGAAAACCGAGAGAAAATAATTATTAAAAATAGAGCACATATCATTCTCCTTGTCAGTAAGATGCCCAGAGTTATTTTTAAGGGGTCCTATCTTATCCCTAACTTTTGTTCTATAAACCTGGAAAACTTTTGGGTTAGTTTTTGAATCCTAGCAACTTTAATTTCATAGTCCCGTTTAGCGTTTCTTATACCCTTTTAACGCCCCTCTTAATGTCAGTATACTGATTTATAAGATGACCCTCACCTCTTTTATACGCCTATAAATTCCTTTCTTCTGCCTAAAAGATACTTGAGCCTATTATTCATCCATTTTGGGTCATTTCTATTTGATCTAATTTCTTTATATGGGATAAATGTTCTTTGGGCAGCCTGTATAGTGTTAAGAAAACTGGCATATTGATACCTCTCTTCGTCACCCCAGTCCACAGTTGATATGTGTTCTCTAAGTCTATTCTAATCTGCTAACCGAAAATCTGGGACCGTTACTGAATTATCCCTGCTATCATACATCCATTCAATGCTAAAGGTAATTGACTTGTGGTCGCTTGAGCCGAGTTCCTCTGTAATTTCTAAATTATTAACAAGGGTTTCCTTGCTTGCCAGAACCAAGTCAAGTAGGTTATTTCCCCTTGTAGGTTCTGTTACAAACTGCTTCAAAAAGCAATCCTGAGCTATTTCTAAAAAGTCGTTAGATTCTAAATTCCCTGTCAAGAAATTCCAATTAATCTGACTAAAGTTAGTCCCCTAGAATTACTACGTTATCGTGCCTTGTGGCCTTAACAATTTCCTCCCAAAGTAGTCTCCCTTGTTCCCTATCTAAGTTTGGAGGACGGTAAATCATGCCTAAAATCAAATTTTCACACCCCTCTGAAAATTCTATCCAGACAGACTCTGTATGTGTTATTTCAGACTTTATACCCGTTTATATGCAACAATATAAATGATCACGGACATAGAGTGCCACCCCACCCCCCTTCCCGATACTTCTGTCTACTTGGAACAATTTAAAACCCTGAATGTGACATTCGGCAGGCATGTCCCGATTTTTCATATTAAACCATGTCTCAGTTATTGCAAAAACATCAATAATACCCGTACTTGCAACTAATCTCAACTCGTCCATCTTATTCCTAGCACTACGACTATTGGTGTAATAAATATTTAAAGACCCTCCTTTCTCTTTACCCTTCCTGCTCATTTCTGTTTTTCCACTATACCTATTACTGTCCTTGTCATCTAGTGTCACTAGCTTTCCACTATCCACCTTATTCTGCTTATTACTAGTTCTCCTAGAACTTATAATATTACTACACTGGGACTTCACTGTTTTCCCCCCAAAACCCATACCACTAACTATTTCTAGTTTAAAGCCCTAACAGCTCCCTCCACTGCAGTTGCCAGTGCCCCCACCCCAGACCTGGATAAGTGAACCCCATCCCTGGCATACATGTCATTTCTGCCATAGAAGAGGTCCCAGTTGTCAATGAATGTTACTGAATTTTTCTTACAGTATTTGTCCAGCCAGCAATTGACACCAATTGCCCTGGACAACCATTCATTTCCAACTCCTCTCCTTGGCTATAGCTGCTAATCAGCTCCTCACTCCTACATCTGCCAACATCGTTGCCTCCAGCACTGAGACAGATAATAGGATTGCTCCCATTACCTCTCATGATGTCGTCCAGACGGCTAACAATATCCTTCATCCCAGCCCCAGGATAACACACCCTCTGCCTCCTATTCCTATCCTTAAGACAAAATTCCCTATCCATAAACTTAATCTGACTGTCCCCAACTAAAACAATGTTCTTACCTCGACTGGCTGTGTGCATGACGTACATCATATCATCAGGGGGATTACCAACAAACCCCTGGCTGTCTTCAAGCAGGCACTGGACAGGCACCTAAAGTCGGTACCTGACCAGCCAGGCTATGGTTCGTACGTTTGACTGCGTGTGGCCAGCAGTGACAGCCTGGTTGATCAGGCTCTGGTCCAACATGAGGCCTGTTCACAGACCGGGCCGCAGGGGCGTTGACCCCTGGAATTCTCTCCAGGTAAACTCCAAGTTAGCTTCTATAACTGCACTCGGGAGTTTGTTCCACTCATCCACAACTCTATTACCAAACCAGAGCTTTCCTATATCCTTCCTGAATCTGAATTTTTCCAATTTAAAAACATTGCTTCGAGTCCTGTCTTGGCTAGATATTTTTAGCACGCTATTTATATTCCCTTTATTCCTGTTTTCCATTTATACACCTCAATCATATTGCCCCTAATTCTACGCCTTTCTAGAGAGTGCAGATTCAGGGCCCCCAGTCTATCCTCATAGGGAAGATTTCTGATACATGGGATCAACTTCGTCATCCTCCTTTGTACGTTTTCCAGTGCATTTATATCCATTCTGTAATACGGTGACCAGAACTGTGCAGCATAATCTAAATGAGGCCTAACCAAAGATATATAAAGTTGAAGAACAACCTGAGGACTCCTATTATTTATGCTTCTTGATATAAAGCCAAGGATATAAAGCCAAGGATATAAAGCCAAGGATATAAAGCCAAGGATTCTGTTAGCTTTATTGCGAACACTTATGCACTGTTGTCTAGGCTTCAGATTACTACTGACCAGAACTCCTAAATCCTTCTCGCAATCACAAGTATTAAGATCTACATTATTCAGTTTATATGTGGCATGGTTATTGTCCTGCCCAACATTTAGAACTTTGCATTTGTTTACATTAAACTGCATCTGCCACTTCTCCGACCACTGCATCAGTCTATTCAAATCATCCTGGAGTGCTCTAATGTCCTCATTTAAATGAATTGGACGGCCTATTTTGGTGTCATCAGCAAATTTACTTATGTTACTATTTATTCCCTCATCTATGTCGTTTATGTAAATTGTAAACAACAGGGGGCCCAAAACTGACCCCTGTGGAACACCGCTTGAGACGCGCCCCCATTCTGATTTCTCTCCATTTATGCAAACTCTCTGCCGCCTATTAGTCAACCATGCATCTACCCAGGAAAAAATTTATCCTATTCCGTGTGCCTTAAGTTTCCTCAATAGCCTCTGATGTGGAACTTTATCGAAAGCCTTACTGAAGTCCATATATACAATATCATATTCATTACCATGATCTACCTCCTCAAACACCTTAGTGAAAAAAAGGTAGTAAATTCGTAAGACAGGAACGCCCCTTAGTAAAACCGTGTTGAGATTCATTAATCAATTTATGCTTTTCAAGATGGCTACGAATTGCCTCGGCAATTATTAATTCCATAAATTTACCAACTATGGAGGCAAGGCTTATTGGTCTATAGTTCGAAGCTAAGGACCTGTCACCTGCCTTGTAAATAGGTATTACATTTGCCCTTTTCCACTTGTCTGGCACTATGCCAGTTTGTAGTGATATATTGAAAAGATTTGCCAAAGGTTTGCTAAGTTCCTCTTTACATTCCTTTAAAACTCTTGCAAACAGTTCATCAGGGCCTGGGGATTTGTTAGGTTTTAATTTCTCTATTTGTCTGAGGACCATGTCACTAGTTATCCCAATCGAGCATAGTCTATTATCTTCCAGTTCTACATAATTTATTATTTCTGGAATTCTGCTAGTATCTTCCTGAGTAAAAACTGAGAGGAAGTAAGTATTGAAAATTTCACGCATATCCTTATCACTGTCCGTGATCTGTCCTGAGTTACTCTTAAGTGGGCCTATCTTGTCCCTAATCTTACTTCTGTATACCTGAAAGAACCCTTTTGGGTTAGTCTTCGAATTCCTTGCGACCTTAGCCTCATAATCCCTTTTTGCTTTTCTTATTCCTTTTTTTATTTCTCTCTTTAATTGATAATATTTATTTCTTATCTGTCCATCCCCTCTTTTGATACGCCTATATATGCCTCTCTTTTGACCAATGAGATGTTTTAATCTATTGTTCATCCATTTAGGATCATTTTTGTTAGATCTAATTTCTCTACTTGGAACAAAAGTTGTCTGGGCAGCTAGAACTACGCTCTGAAAAACGTCACATTGACAACAAAAACCACCTACCTGACCCATAGTCAGGTCATACCAATTTAGCCCACCTAGGTAATTTCTCAGCCCCATGAAGTCGTATACACGAAAGTCTGGAACAGAGACTTGATTGCAGTTACCAGGGTAATTCCATGATATATTAAAACTAAGTGATTTGTGGTCGCTTTCCCCAAGCTCTTCATTAACCTCAAGATTATTAATTAGTGATTCTTTGTTAGCAAGAACCAAATCAAGCAAGTTGCTACCTCTAGTTGGTTCTGTCACAAACTGTTTTAAAAAACAATCCTGAACCATATCAAGAAAGTCACTAGACTCAAGATTACCTGTCTCATTGTTCCAATCAATTTGTCTAAAGTTAAAATCTCCCATTAACAAAACATTTTCATATCTAGACGCCTTATGAATTTCGTCCCATAGCAGCTTACTGCGCTCCCTATCCAGGCTTGGGGGCCTGTAAATCACACCCAAAATTAATTTTTCACGACCCTCGAGAAACTGTAGCCAAACAGATTCTGTGTCCGCTGTTTCTAATCTTATACCTTGTCTAACACAACAATTTAAATTATCTCTGACATACATCGCCACTCCACCACCCTTCCTGTTGACCCTATCAGTGTGGAATAGTTTGTAACCCTGAATGTTGCACTCGGAAGGCATTTCTCTATCTTTCATTTTGAACCAGGTCTCTGTTATAGCAATAATATCTATATTACCTGCACTTGCAAGTAATCTTAGCTCATCTATCTTATTTCTTAGACTCCTACTATTTGTATAGTGAACCTTAAGGGAGCTAGTCACTCGTTGCCCTCTACTATCTCTCTTTGTTTGTTGATCAATTTCTTTGCATTTACAAACAACTTTATTTTGAATCTTATCTTTTAAACATAACCCTGGGGTATCCTGGTAATATCTGCTGTTTCCAGGCCTAATACTACAGCCTGATTGTTTCCCACAAACACCCATACCTCTATAATCTATCAGTTTAAAGTCCTAGACAAGTCTCCAATGACCCCCTCAATCGAGTACAGAGGAATTGGCAGGAACAGTAGAGATGTAAAGACTAATTACATCTTCTTTACATCTCTACTGCTTGTGCCAACTTTCCTGTACTTGACTGAAGAAGCCTACTATGTAGGCGAAACGTTTCGGAATAAAGATACCTAACTGTTGCACGTGTCTTACTAATGAACATGTCGGTATTGTGTACCATTTTCATATTTGTCCTGAATTGTGTATAAATGTCTTTGTCGGCAGGACAAAGACTACCTTGGTCGGTATCACTGACTTTTGACCTATTTGGGCCTTATCATATCTACTCTTGAAGCTGTGTACTGAGTTTACTTCCACTGCCTCATCCAAGTCATCCCACTTTTCAACTACCCTGAGATTAAAGAAATAATTCCTTACATTGCTATGGCTCATCTACATTTTCAGCTTCCACTTGAGACCCTTTGATCCTGGTTCTCTTAATTTCTCCTAGATTTTGTACCTAGTAATCATGTCTTCCCTTGTCATTATCTCCTCAAAGGTCGTCAGGTTCTGTTCTTCCAACTTCTCCTCATAGTGCATTCCACTCAGTTCTAGTACTAGCCTGATTGCAAATCTTTGGACATTTTCGAGTGTCTTAGCTGCTTGACCAGGTGTGGGTTTGATGCTGGGGCCGCCTAACATGTGTCATATATAAGATTATGAAGGATTCTTTATTAAAGTTCGTGAATACTATTCTGAGGTTAGCTAATTTTGCATATGCCACTGCCGTTATATACTTTATGTGCAATTCTGGCGATATGCTCGTTGTTATATTCATCCCCAGGTCTTTCTCGCTCCCTGATATTTTCAGCTTCTCTCCGTCCATGCTGTATGTTGTGACCTTTATTTGTTTGGGTTGAACTCTAGAAGCCACATGGTTGACCATATCTGCAGTCTGTTGGTCACTCTTAAGGATATTACTCTCCTCTACTGTTCTTATTCTTTTTCATTAGTTTACATCGTCAGCAAACAGTGACATAAGATTTAATCCCCTCTGGAAAGTGAGTCACGTAAATTAGGAACAGTCGGGGTCCACTGAGCTTTACTTAACTTCACTCACTATTCTCTCCCATTCGTATGTCTCATCAATTACTGTTATTCTCTGCTTTTTGCCATCTAAAAACTCCTGGACCCACTGGAGCACTCTGCCTTTTAACTCTGCTTGTTGTTTTGATTTCTGGACTAATCTTTAGGGATGTACTCTTTCAAATACTACTTTTCTGCAGTCCAAGAAAATGCAATCCCTTCATCCGTGTTATTTTGTTATCGCCGTAACTCTACCATAGAATTTAAGGAAATTCGTGAGACAGGATTTTGCATCGCTAAATCCTTACTGTTTTTTTTATGTGAGGAAACATCAGCTCTCTGAATGTCCCACAATCCTTTTCCTTACTATCTTCTCCAGAACTTCTGACAGTACTCATCTACTCAGAGAGTAGATACTCTCGAAACTCTTCAAAGGTACTTCAAAGTATGCATGTTAGAGATAGTGGCGTGTAGTTCAGGGCTTCTTGTCTGTCCCTCCCTTAAATAAATAAATAAATAAATATATATATATATATATATATATATATATATATATATATATATATATATATATATATATATATATATATATAATAATGTCTACCGAATAAGTGAAACTTGCGATTCTGGCTTAAAGAGCAAAGCTCTTCTTGCCGAATAAGGCAAGCGAAAATTTGTGTATGCAATAATTTCGCAAAAATCATTCTGATCCTAACGAAAAAAAATATTTCACTGTGTTTGTTATTAAATTATTGTAAACTTATCTAAAATATATTTAGTTGGATTAGGCTAAATTAAATTGCGCTTGGTATGATAATGTTAGGTAAGTTTTCTAAGATTCTTTTGGTACAAAGTTATTAATTTTTACATTAACATAAATGAAAAAAATGTCTTTAAACGTATAAGAGAAATTTTTAGAAAGGACTTAGTTTTGAATGAGTTTTTGCTAATTGACTAATTTTACCTATTCGGCACGACATATTATATATATATATATATATATATATATATATATATATATATATATATATATCACATTGTATATGCAATAAGATCACAGTAAACTGGTGATATCACAATGTGCAAAACAAAAACTATGAAAAAATAGCTAAATTCCAAGAGCTTTTGTGACTTCTCACATTATCAAGGAACTAGGATAATGTGAGCTTTAAGACGAGGTATGATAAAGCTCATGGAGCATGGAGAGAGAGGACCTAGTAGCGATCAGTGAAGAGGCGGGGCCAGGAGCTGAGTCTCGACCCCTGAAATCACAAATAGGCGAGTACACACACACACACACACACACACACACACACACACACACACACACACACACACTTAACCAATCTCTACAATCAGGATATCTGCCAGAAAACTGGAGAAAGGCAAATGTGATCTAGTTTACAATTCGCAAACAGGCGAAATTATTTACAAACATTGTCTCTACGTCCACAGCAGGACTCGAACCTGTAAACTCTGTATCAGAGTAACCAGTATTTTACCACGGGGCTAGCTCCGTGGTAAAGTACTGGTTACTCTGATAGGTAAATGTGGTCTAGTTTATATATATATCAGAGTAACCAGTACTTTACCACGGAGCTAGCCCCGTGGTAAAATCTGTTACTCTGATACAAGTTACAGGTTCGAGTCCTGCTGTGGACGTAGAGACAATGTTTGTAAATATTCGCCTGTTTGAATTACTAGACACATTACCTTTCTCCAGTTTTCTGGCAGATATCCAGACTGGAGAGATTGGTTAAGTGTGTGTTTGTGTGTACTCGCCTATTTGTACTCACCTATTTGTGGTTGCAAGTGTCGAGACTCGTGTGTGTGTGCACTCACCTATTTGTACTCACCCATTTGTGGTTGCAGGGGTCGAGACTCGTGTGTGTGTGTGTGTGCACTCACCTATTTGTACTCACCTATTTGTGGTTGCAGGGGTCGAGACTCGTGTGTGTGTGCACTCACCTATTTGTACTCACCCATTTGTGGTTGCAGGGGTCGAGACTCGTGTGTGTGTGCACTCGCCTATTTGTACTCACCTATTTGTGGTTGCAGTGGTCGAGACTCGTGTGTGTGTGTGTGTGTGCACTCACCTATTTCTACTCACCCATTTGTGGTTGCAGGGTCGAGACTCGTGTGTGTGCACTCACCTATTTGTACTCACCTATTTGTGGTTGCAGGGGTCGAGACTCGTGTGTGTGTGCACTCGCCTATTTGTACTCACCTATTTGTGGTTGCAGTGGTCGAGACTCGTGTGTGTGTGTGTGTGTGTGTGTGCACTCACCTATTTGTACTCACCCATTTGTGGTTGCAGGGGTCGAGACTCGTGTGTGTGTGTGCACTCACCTATTTGTACTCACCTATTTGTGGTTGCAGGGGTCGAGACTCGTGTGTGTGTGTGTGTGTGTGCACTCACCTATTTGTACTCACCCATTTGTGGTTGCAGGGGTCGAGACTCGTGTGTGTGTGTGTGTGTGTGTGTGTGTTGCACTCGCCTATTTGTACTCACCCATTTGTGGTTGCAGGGGTCGAGACTCAGCTCCTGGCCCCGCCTCTTCACTGATCGCTACTAGGTCCTCTCTCTCCATGCTTCATGAGCTTTATCATACCTCGTCTTAAAGCTATGTATGGTTCCTGTGTGTGTGTGCGCGCGCCCGCGAACGTGCGTGGGCATGCATTTACCGAGTTGGGTAACATGGATCGAGATTCGGCTCCTGACCCTGCCTCCTAAACTACTTTGATCTGCATAACTGATTCCTGGCTTCTTGGGGTCCTTTCATATCTACTCTTGAAGCTGTGTATTGACTTTTTCTCGACCACTTTCATCCAAGTCACTCCATTTTTCAACCACCCTGAGACTAAATATACTTTCTTACATTCCTATGGCTCATTTACGTTTTCAGTTTCCATCTTTGTTCCCTTGATCCTGGTCCTTATAGTTCTGTCTGTCCTTATCTCTATATCATTTTCCCTTTGGGTTTTGTATGTCTGAAATATTTCTCTTTGTCTTTCTCTCCTCGAAGGTCGTCAGGTTCATTTCCTTCCTCTCCTCATAGTGCATTTCTTTCAGTTCTGGTATTAGTCTGGTTGCAAACAAAATATTCGTAACCACTGCCAGTTCGGCTTCACGCCAGGAAAAAAACACTAATGGTGCTATCATTAAGAGGCTAGACTTTTTTATTCGCCTCTAGAAAACAATGAATATCCGATGGGCCTCTTTATTGCTCTAATTAAAGTATTAGCCACTGTAAACCGTAAAATCTTGGTGCTGAAACTGGATAATAGTATTCAGAGGTCGCGCCCTCCCAAAGTCCTACCACACCAACAGATGTCAGCATGTGACAATCAATGATATTACGTCATTAATACAAACTATTCACATAGGGGTGCCTCAGGGTAGCGTCCTTGGCCCACTGTTATTCCTCATTTACATAAATGAGTAGCTTAAATCAGTCCTGTTTGCAGATGACACACCATTTGCCATGTCTAATCCAGATCCTATTGTCTTCAACAACATTGATTGATGAGGCGCTTAATATTGATAAGACCTTCTATATGTTTGGGAATAAAGCTAAAAAAAAACATTTCAACATAAAAATAAAAAAAATCTTACATAGAAGGCAAGTTGAGGTAAAATTCTTAGGGATGCACCTGACTGCAACCTGAAATTCAACTCTCTCATCAAATACACATTAGGAAAATTTCCAAAGCTGTGGGCATTTTGTCAAAAATCCGCTACTTTGTTCCCCAAACACATTACTTACTCTGTACTACTATAATATATCCTTACCTCACTTAACGATATTTGTGCTTTGGGATCTACTTCTATAAATCACCTAAAACCTGTTGTTTCCCAGTAAAAAATCATCTATTATAATAATCACCCATTCAGGTTCCTGACACCCCCCCCCCTACTATTCAACTCAACGTATTGAACATACGTTACATCCACACTTACCAGTGTGCATTCTATATATACAGGACACTCAGAACGAGCCTCAACGCGCCGACTCTTCCTGTAGAGCAACACATTGCAAGAAATAACTATCTCATTAATATATAGCGTGTTCGATTCAACCTATACGGGAACTCCATATAAATAAAAGGCCTTAAAATTTGGAGCTCCCCTCCAGAAGAGGCCAAAAGTTCCTCTTCAGACACCTAATTCAAAAATAGTAAAAAAAAAAAAAACCTAAATCTGACTTAAACCTTGCTTAAACAATTTATTTAAGCCTGGTGCATCATTAGCAACAAAGTTGACCCAAATCATATTAGCATTCATACTGATGGTCACGCTATTACCAGTTAGCTTAACGTGTATTAATTTCAAAATATTATAATTGATATTTCAATGTGTTACGGTATTTAAATGTCAAATATGGGAAACCAAATCATTCTAGTGAGCTACTATATTTGCCTCATTGTCTAGTTATTTTAAGTTATTTTTAAGGCTGCCTGAAGTGTTCTGAATAACATGGAAGCTTTCTTTAAAGTTCTTTATACATGTCAATTACTTTAATGTCAATTTTATATTGTACACCACTCTATAGAAATAGTTTTTGATTTTAAGCTGCTTCATGCTTGACCAGGAGTGGGCTCTATGCTGTGGCCGCATACTCAGTGATTGGCTTAACATACATCGTATACAAGGCTCTGAAGGATTCTTTATTGAAGTTCCTGAATGTGTGTGCGTGTTGGGGTGTGGGGAGAGTTGAGCATCACCTGGGTGGCAGTAAGCAGGGTTCAGCTTTACTCCCCTCGCCCACACAGTCACACTCCCGTGGGCGGTCTGCGTCAGTTCCCTTATCTCTGGTCTCCATCTGCTGCCTCTCCTGCTGATGGCAATTGCCAAAGAAACTGGTTTCTGGCTGCGGCACTGACAGTGGTGGTGAAGGTTGTCATCAAGCTATAAGCTAATTGTGGGTAGTTAATGACGTTAGGGCTCAGACAATATACCTGCCATGACTGGGGTCTCACGTCCGCCCGCCTCTTACCCCTTTAGTGTTTTGATTCGAATTCTTCATTAAATATTTTTGTCAGATTTTTTTTTGTAGCTATTAGCTTTACTTTCATATTCACTTCTTTCTTTTACTTTTCCAACGTTAAGCTTTCTTGGTTCGTTTGACAGTGCAGGTGATGTTGAAACAGGTGTAGGGAGGGAGACTCGCGACACCTCTCGACTTCAACGGGAATCGAATCCGGACTCTTTCAATTTTTAACTAAATGTTTATACTTTCTTTGTTTAAACTAGCTGATACGATGGTTTAAGGTAGAAGAGGAGCTACTTCTAGCCAGGCTTCCAAAATAATGAGGTAGTCACCCAGTGCTGTGCTCCCCGCCTTCCTCTCTCCTCTCTCTCCTCTCTCTTTCTCTCTCTCTCCTCCTCTCTCCCTCTCCCTCTCTCTCTCTCTCTCTCTCTCCTCTCTCTCTTCTCTCTCTCTCTCTCTCTTTCTCTCTTCTCTCTTCTCTCTCTCTCTCTTCTCTCCTTCTCTCTTCTCTCTCTCTCTTCTCTCTCTCTCTCTCTCTCTCTCTCTCTCTCTCTCTTCTTTCTCTCTCTCCTCTTCTCTCTTTCTCTCTCTCTTTCTCTCTTCTCTCTCTTCTCTCTTCTCTTCTCTCTCTCTCTTCTCTCTCTCTCTTCTCTCTCTCTCTCTCTCTCTCTCTTCTTCTCTCTCTTTCTCTTCTCTCTTCTCTCTCTTCTCTCTCTCTCTCTCTCTCTCTCTCTCTCTCTTCTCTCTCTCTCTCTCTCTCTCTCTCTCTCTCTCTCTCTCTCTCTCTCAAAGTCATGAAGATTAGGGAAGGACAAAGAAGACCGCAGACGGAGTACAGTCTAAAGGGCCAGAGACTACAAACCTCACTCAAGGAAAAAGATCTTCGGGTGAGTATAACACCAGGCACATGTCGTGAGGTGCACATCAACCAAATAACTGCTGCATTATATGGGCGCCTAGCAAACCTAAAAACAGCATTCCGACATCTTAATAAGGAATCGTTCAGGACCCTGTACACTGTGTACGTTAGGCCCATATTGGAGTATGCGGCACCAGTTTGGAACCCACACCTAGCCAAGCACGTAAAGAAACTAGAGAAAGTGCAAAGGTTTGCAACAAGACTAGTTCCGGAGCTAAGGGGTATGTCCTATGAGGAGAGGTTAAGGGAAATCGACCTGACGACACTGGAGGACAGGAGAGATAGGGGGGACATGATAACGACATATAAAATACCGAGAGGAATTGATAAGGTGGACAGAGAATGTTCCAGAGATGGGACACAGCAACAAGGGGACACAGTTGGAAGTTGAAGACTCAGATGAATCACAGGGATGTTAGGAAGAGTAGTCAGGAAGTGGAATAGTTTGGGAAGCGATGTAATGGAGGCAGGATACATTCATAGTTTTAAGAAGAGGTATGATAAAGCTCATGGTGCAGGGAGAGTGACCCAGTAGCAGCCAGTGAAGAGGCGGGGCCAGGAGCTATGACTCGATCCCTGCAACCACTACTAGGTGAGTACACACACACACACACCTACAGCAACCCCCTGTGGGCACTCTGCCTGCCCCCCCACCACAACCCCCCTCCCGCGGCCCCCGCCAGGGCTCCCGATCCCCCAACCCC